>APFE030574125.1:0-14215 GCA_000404065.3 Pinus taeda | reverse complement strand
TGTGGGTGAAAACCACCTGCTACAATTCGTCTCTTTCTTCCTTTAATAAGAAACTTCTTTTACAATGTACTGGTGCAGGCCTTTACCAGCACGCAGGCCACAACCTGCAGAGGGCTACAACCCTCTCTCATTTTCCAGTTACTTCTGGAAGGGAGCTACAACCCCCTTAGCTCTTGTACTAGCGGATATACTAGTACGTAGGTGCTGACCTACAGAAGGCTGCAACCTTCTTTTCTTCAGGGACCATGTTTCATCAATTTCAGACTGGATCCATAAGTACAAAACAATCACTACTACAATACAATCATCCACTTATACTTGCATCATAAATCTCTAAATCACCAGAAACTGAATCACTGAAACCCTGTCATCAAAAACACAGAACACAAACCAGAGCCCAGAACTCTGCAACAACCAGTAGAATCAACAGCACCCTGAAATACCAAATCTCATAATGCATACGCCACTTTACTATACCAAAACCGCGTGTATATGCGCTTTCACCTCATACAACCCGTGAACAGATCTAAAGATAATTACTTGTACCTTCGCTGTTATATCAACCCAATCCAAGCAGCACAAACCGATAACCAGCAATACTAGATCTTCGCACTTCGTCAGACATTCATTCCTTGCTCGCCCTTGCACACCTTCTTGGCCTAATGATCTTCTCCTGATATAGGTTAGCCTTCTCTCAATACCATGGTCCAAAACCATGTAGAAACAATACTATGAACCCAATACATGGGGTCGTCACTTTGGACCAAATACTACGGACCAAATACCACAGACCAAAACCATGATTTCCAACATGTACGCGCCTTTACTCTTATTAACCCGCGTGTATATGCGTATGCCAATTCTGCTTCGCTAGCCCGCGTATATACGCCCTTTATTCACTGTCAACCTGCGTATATCTCTCTGTTTACCTGCTGCACTGTGATCTGTCCTCTGAGTGAGTTGCCATCACCTGTATCATTCCTCTGAGTGATTTTCCATGAAGGACAACACCTAAATCATAATGCCAACAGAGAGAGGGCTTAATGACTGGTTATGACCAAAATGAGTAACTAAAACATAAGGCGAAGCAGATTCATTGAGGTCAACAAATGCATTATGTTCACTAAATATAGTGTGATGTAATGTGTCACTTTCATTTGGATTATCTAACTTGCTTAGAAGGTCAAGAAGGTTTTAGCTGGATAGAAAAGTTTATATGTAGAAATTGAACATCTCAGTATATTGTAATATAGAAAACTAGGAAAAGTTGATGGAACAACAAATAGGCAAATCACTTAATAACAAAACATGAACTAAAACATTTCCCTAATAAAGATGATGGTTTGTTTGAACTAAATGTGTTTGTGGGGCTATCAAATACATATGAGTTTTCAGAATAATAACCTATAGAAAAGTCCCTCGAATGTCCTCCTCCCAGATGTTCTCTTAAATTTGTTTGCAAATTTGAATTCAAGACATCCTGCAAAAGAAACAACTACTTACTACAAAAGGTTTGCAAAAAAATCGAGCATATGATATCAATCTAAGCATGAAGCATTTTCAATTGAGATAAAAGGATGCACAATACTGAGAAAATTAACTTCTTACAAGGATCCAGAATATTCATAGATTAGGAATTTCTTTCAAGTCCAAATAAAGTGAATAAATTTAATACCTCTCCTGCATTCATAGTTCTTTTTTGTGAGCGTGTCCTAATCACCTTTGAACTCATAAAGTCTACTTGTTCAGGACCCTTTTTCCCTTGAGAATTCATCTACACTATTCCTCTTAGAAGTGAGTCTTGTTTAACACTTTCTGGATGCCACTAGTTCATTGAATCCACTCCTACTACCTGTTGGAGCATGTGCCTAGGGGGCATTCTCAACATATCATTTCCAGCAATTTCACTACAACTAGTACTCAATCACTGGGGCCTAAGTAAAATTATTCTTAGCTAACACTTTCTGCGTGCCACTAGTTCATTGAATCCATTCCTACTGCCTACTGGAGCAAGTGCCTAGGGGGAATTCTTAGCATATCATTTCCATAACTTTCACCTAAACCAATACTCATTTTACTTAGCTCCCAGTCATTCATATTACTTTAAGATTGCAAATCATCTTCCCGTTGTGGAATTTTCATAGTGTAATCACTTCCATATTTTGCACTCCGATTCGAATTCCCCTTGCCTGTTATCTAACCAACACTTGTGGAATCATTTTGACTATATTGTGACCTATTTATATCATTTGCATATCTCTGAGAGTTGTCATAGATTGGGAAATCTATTTAAAGTTATTGAACCATTTTCCTATTGACAGACCAAAGTGTTCCCAACACATCTATTTTTGGCACAAGAGTCCCAGATAACATTGTTAGAGTTCAACTGGTAGTTTCTTTCTATTGCTTGCTCATACTTTTCTACATTTCTCTCATTATTATCTACATTAGGATTCCTAGTAAATCTACTCATGTGAAAACCTTCTTGATATATTATATACCCATTCTGGCTTAAATTAATGTTTGGATCTTAATGCTGAAATGAAACGATTGTGTCTTTTCCTACCTCATTCCTTCTGTGATATGTTTGATCCTCAAATTGTTTCACACAACTACCTAGTTTCTCCAGTTCTAAATGTGTGATATTTTCATTTTCATTCTTATCATGCCCTTTGTTGGCATTTACTAAAATCTTACTCTGTTCAGATCCTTGTTCTTCACTTCTTCTCCAACAACTCTGCTCCTTGGACATAAGATGAAACATTATATTAGATTCAGACTTTACCTTGGTCCCCTAATGAGTTATATTGTTTCCTCCCATCAAAATTCATATAGTAGGAAGATACCCTATCATCAGGAGGAATTTATTCAATATTTTGACTTTTCCAAGAATTTTGTTTTTGGCCATCAAAATTAGTGTGATAGTGAATACTGTGACTATTTTTAGAAGGTTGATAAAGAGTCTTTTCTTGCAATCCAGTAGCTTTCTCGGGTGTTTCTTGAAGAAATTGGGAGAAGGACAATTTAACATCCATTGATATCTCCTTTTAAGTTACGCCATATTTACATGCCTCAGAACTCATAGAGGAAAGTTTCTTGCCAAACGAATATGATCCAATGTTCGGCGTAGACCATACTGAATGATAGCTACATTACCCATTCTAAAACCTTCTCCATATGCTGGTGATGTGTCCGCTGAAATCTAGTGAATGAATAACTCCGCAAGTTTCCTTTCAAATTGAGACCTATTTTCCTTTTTTGATGAAGAGGAAGAAGCTCCCGTTGATGTTGAAGCTACATTGATGCTTGAACTTGCCATGACCTCTGACTCTAGCCTCATACGAGAAAGCACTTGATAGATTCCCTCCTCAACCTCAGGGTTGAGATTATGAAAGCCTATAAATGAAACATGTTATAGCAAGTAAAATTCTTTGAAGTATCTATAATATCAATCTTAAGGAATGTCAAAGAGATTATAGTTCTTATTTTTCTTCAACATCAAAACAAATAGAATTCCAAGAACATATGAAGATAACATTACCACAAACCAAAGAAACAACCATTGTATAATGTGGTGAAGGTAAGATGTAGGTGACAAAAAACACTCTGCCTACTAAAAGTTAAAATGAGAACATTCATACAAACTATTTGTGGTCCATATCAACATATGGATATTGCATGTGTTCGACCTCTTAATATAGTGGACCATGACCAAGGAGATCATGAAAGGGTGGTTATATGATTGATGATGTGTCTTTTTGCAATTTTGGCTGGTCACTTACATAATAGAATGCAAGTGACAATATCTTCTTCCTTGACTAAGAGTTGGGTTGTAGTGGGGTGCAGAGTTCGATGAATGGCAATAATCAATATTTGCTATTTGATACAGTTTTACTTTATAGCTACATATAGAAATGTAGATGAGTATTATTGGATGAATTCAATATCTATTGTACCATGACGTAAATACTCATAGTGATTAGCAGAAGCGCTAAAACTTTAAAATTTTATGGCAGAGTTTACAACAAAATACTCAAAATGGACCTTTAAAAGATAATTGAATGTCAGATTGTTTATTTCATATTCGTGAAGAATAACATGTAGCACCTTAATAGATACACAACATCTGAATTATGAAATATTGAAGTGAAACCTAGTCAAACTGTCCCTGGATTCCAAACATTGTATCTTAACCAAAGAGGACCATACACAATATGCTTCAAGAAAGCAAAACACTAGTAATAATAATTATTCCTTGTCAGCTATAGCATATATATAAACTCTCTTTTGTGGACATATTGGAATTATGACCCTAGCTAAACTTCACACAATTTATTGCTTAAGAGCCAAACTACCAATGCACATGATAAAATTGGGCATATTTGGACCACATGAAAAAACATGCACTCTAGTGACATAGGATGTAACAAGATTGTGTAGCACAGAGATATGTGTGCAATAAAAATTCTACATTCTTTGAGAATATTATGGGTATATTATGCCCCTTAAGGATTTTTTCCAGACCTGAGGAAGTTGTCAAATTACACTTGAGAATGGCAAGGTTAGGTTTATGTCCTCTACAAGTTCCAAAGGGTTAGGTATCAGGCTAGTCGATTCAAATAAGTTATGGTAACTGTAAGATGGGGTTATAAGCCTATGGAAACACCACAACATTATATTTTAGGCCATCAGGCTGCATACATAAAAGTAGACCAAGATCAGTTAGTTGCAGGCCACCATGTTGTACCACAAGATTAGGTTTCCGATTGATAGGCTGCAAAAGACTAAACACCCCATAACGTTGTGTTGCAGGTTAAAGGATGCATCACAGGGTTTGTGAAGATTGAAGAGAGTGGAAGAAAAAATAGATCAACAGGAAAATGAAGTGGAAGAGATCAAGAGGGAAGTTGAAGAATTAAAAGCCAAAAAAATATACGTAACGGATGTAATTTGTAGTTGATATGTAATTGCAGTGTATTTATAGAAAAACTTTTGATAGTGAATATGTGACGAACAATATGATTGTGTTGCATACTTATCATCAATGAAATATTGAAATTCATATTTGCATTGATTCTCAGTGTTCCATGTGATGTGTTTTACTTGGATATAATGTTCTTCGATTGTTAAATACAGATGCTGATGTGTTCTGTAAGTGAATTTGCTTCAACGAGCTAAGGATGGGTACACTATCATGGGCAATCTCTTTTGCATGAATATGAAGATTATAAGTTGGAAATACAATTCTATTGCTCGTTTTGCTTGAACGAGAGTGAACAAAAATTGGGAAGCTACGACATTTATCGTCATCCTTAACGTGAGAAACTTGAGTGATCACCTTCATGTTAGAGAAAGAGGGTAGTGAAATCTGGCATACCATGCCTAAAATCCATAGTCAACTTTTTTACTAATCAAGTTAACATATTTAGAGATATAATTTGGATAGGAGCACAATATCAACAATGCAAGGAGATACTCACACAAAAAAAGCACAATAACGCAAGCTTGAAAGCAGATTACCAGAATTGTATACATAGTTTGCACTCATTCGCATTACTATATCTAGGGTACAAAAGTGGGTGGAGTGTGATCAAATTTCACAATGTAAGTGGGTGAGGGATCAATTTAAAAGAATAATAGAGTACATAAAAAATACAATTTTAGTATATAGTTCACATGTTCATTACACCAAGTCTCATCAAAATTTCAGTTTAACTTATTGCCCTATTACTTTCTTGTTACCAGACTGAAAACAATAGCCTAATATCGAAAGAAAATAGTTATTCCATTCAATGTTACGATATACATTCAAGGCCAACAAGAGGCTTGAAATTATCTGTTTTATATGTTAATGTGCAGTCAAAAGTGACTTCCTCGTCCTATCTTAAACTGTGGCACAAAGAGACCACTTGAACGAGAACCGCCCGGATCGAATGAAAGACAGTGTGTTTATAGATATACTAAATAGAGGTAGTTCTTGTTGGACACAAGGAAAGACCCTCTCCCTCCCCCTCTGATACTACAACCTTTTTGTGCAGATCCATTTTTACGTACACTGGACACTAAAACCTCGATCGGGAGAGGAAGAGGAGGAGATACTTATAGGGGAGACTTCAATCTGAAGAAACATTTATGGACCAGATACCTACTTTCCATAGTTTTCCAATTTCAGTAGAAAGAAAATATCCCACACCCCCAAAGAATAGATACCTACTTTCCATAGTTTTCCAATTTCAGTAGAAAGCAAATATCCCACGCCCCCAAAGAACAGATACCTTTCATCATTTGGGAACCATTATTCACCCATTCAATGAGTTGACTTTCTGCTCGATACTTAGAACCCCCAGATCAACATACGGGAGAGAAGAAGGAGATCGACCCTGGGTGTCACGCCTCCAAGCCTACGGTAGTCTTCCAACCGTGCCGGCGAGGTGCGGCACCACCACACTTTTTCTTTTTAACAATACTCAAGTGTGAGGACTACGCCTAATTCACAAACGGTACTTAGTTTGTTTTTCGCAACCAAGTAAAAAGAATTAAACCTTTATATCAATGATCACCCATACTTAATGATTATCCATAGCAATATAAAACAACAATTGCACGATATAAAGGGGAGGGGCAACTCCCGAATAGTCTGCCCGACAATATATATTATATCAAAATTTCAATAATACAATGAGCTAGTGTGCTTGCAAAATCAAGCCAACACTTAGCCAAATTTACATATACAAGGCTACCTGCCTTACAATAGAGAATCTGCACCTTTTATACTTGAGCGGGTGCCACACACGGCCACCAAGACGCTCGGTATATTTCTGCACAATTCTACCCATTCAACCTCTTCACAACCCGTTCGCCTCAACCACAAACTGAGAGACCATTTTCTGCGCCTTTTTTCCAAGTGCGCATGAGCTATGCGCTCATGCTGCGCACTACTCCCTTTGTGCGTAGAGAAGAGATGTGAATGCTTGATCAATTGATGGTTCAAATGCCAAGTCCATGTGTATAATTATAAGGTGTGTAGTGCGTGGGTGGGGTGGGCGAAGCCCCTCGGCCGACACCCCATCCTAGCACACGCAACCCCCCATAACATCCGCACATGGGTCGGCTTCCTCCACGTTCAAAGCTCTCATACATGACATATAAATTTCGTTGCCCGCATAACGTTTGTCACATTTTGTCGCACAACCGTTTCGCTGTCCGCCCGCAGTCACCCAGTGTGCACGCTGCCCGTGCGCACCCGCCTACGTGCGCCAGCCCGGTCGCCAACTCACCGTGCGCACCTATCCAGGTCGCCCGGCACGTGCCTAGGGTGCCTCAACACGTCGTGCACCCGTCGCACCGTCGCCAACTCTCCCAGGGCAGCACATCCTCCTCCACCTAAAGTCGTTGTCGTCCTCGACAACATCCCAACTCCAAGCATCCACCATGATGTCGACTCCCCTCACATACGGCAAACGTCCCTACAACATATGTAGGCCTCCATCTCCACCATGTCTCATCTAAGTGACTAATTGCCACTCAGATATCCCATACCAAGGTATGTCATCGATCTCCATGACCATCGACCAACTGCTAAAATGTCTCCATGCTGCTCTCCACCATGAAAGGCTGATCCTTCCAATACCAAGCTACATGTCCACTGCAACAATGTGCCCTCCATCATGTCATCAATCATCAAGTGCTCAAAGAGAACACTTCTCCATCAAGTGTCAAGTCAAGTGTTTCAAGAGAACACTCCATCATCAAGTCAAGTGTCTCACGAAAACACCTTCCTCCATCATGTGTCCAATGTGCTCATCTGCTATGAGACCTCATCAACACAATAGCTCCATGTGTTCCAAGTGCTCAGCTGCCATGATACTCCTCCCAATGCCAACACATCTCTGTACACTTCACGACCCCATGTCTGAACTAGTCGAGTGATCAGTCCAACCATCATGCTCAAACAATGAGAGTGAACATCCCCATGTCATCATCAGTTGTTTCCCAAACATCTGCCACATCCTGAACTCCATCAGAATATCCCATGCTCAGGTCCATGAAGTAATCTCCATCTCTCTGCAACATGTCATGATGCTTGATGCCAAGCCATCCCTGCACCATCATAACCTGCTCAACTGCTTAGGGGACTCACTGTCATGAGCAGCTAACAATGAGCCCCATCTTCTTGTCTCTCTAAGAAGATGTAGAGGGGTGAGAGCTTGTAGGCTCCCCCTCACTAATCAATTCGATCCACCTATTAGGATCTTCAACCTCCAACCTCTGCAAGTAGGTAACCCGGTCCTCACCTCGTCTCATATATGGTCCATCCTCTTCATCCTCAATCACTTCTAGCCTTCTTGTCAAGTCCAAGATGTTATCTAAAAGTGACTTGATGACCAAGGATTTTTCGGTAAGTTTTGTCTCTGCCTTGGACAAATGCTTACATACATTATCCATGCCTCTATCACTCCTCAGCTGCATTATTGCCACTTCATGATTCAGCCTAGTGATCCCAAAGGTAGGCACACCTATGGGTACATCTTCCCTTCCATCATAGATGTAAAACTTCTTCAAGTGTGGAACGATCATCGCATCATATTGCTTCATAAATTCCATCCCAATTACAGCCTCATAATCATCAATCCTCACAATGGTGAAGTCCACCTTCCCTGTCCATTCACCAAGTGTAGTGTCCACTTGTTCAGCCACACCAAGAACTTCATTCGGAGGAGAGTTCACCATCTTCATATGTGCCTTGATAGGAACATATTTCAGCCCAAATTTCCTTGCAATATCTTCACCCATAAAGTTATGAGAGGCCCCACTATCTACCATAGTGAGTATATCAACACCTCCAACTTTCATTCGGACATACTCCAACTGATTCCTCTCGGGATCCTTCCGAGAGAGCACCTCTGTAGCAGCAGCAGTGCTAAGAACCTGCATCATACCCACAGAAGCACCTTCATCCTTCGTACTAGATTGTGCTATGGTAGCCAACTTCAGTTTAGAGGGACAATTCTTCATCGTATGTGGCCCTGCACAAATCCAACACTTCAAGACTTTCTTTCCCTTCAAATCATCAGACTTCGAAGCCTCTTCCTTCTT
Source organism: Pinus taeda (assembly GCA_000404065.3). NCBI lineage: Eukaryota > Viridiplantae > Streptophyta > Pinopsida > Pinales > Pinaceae > Pinus > Pinus taeda. The sequence continues at coordinate 5,119 of APFE030574125.1, read as the reverse complement.
CTTCTCTTTCGGTTTATCGGACTTCTTCTTCTTATCATCAGAAATCTCATCATAGTGGTCAACCAGCCTGTCAACTACAGCAAAGGCTTCTTCAAGTGTCCTGATCCTTTGTCTCTTCACCTCATTGCATGCCCAAGGCTTCAATCCAATAATGAAATTGAATACCTTGTCTCTTTCCACCATATCAGGTAGTTCAAGGACCGCACTTGCAAACTCCCTTTGATAAGTTTGAAGGTTCCCGCTTTGCTTTATAAACTTAATCTTCATCCTAGCTTCCCATGTTTCATCCTGAGGACTAAAATGGGCCTGCAAGGCTTCTTTCATGTCATCCCAAGAAGTGATGTCAGTAGCACTTCCATTTGCAACCTGGTCCATCCTTCTTCTCCACCACATCTTGGCATCTTTTGTAAGGAATTGAGTAGCAACTTTGACCTTAGTCTCATCAATGGATAGACCCAATCTCTCCAAGTATTGCTCCATGTCCCACAAGAAGTTACCAAGTGTTTTTGCACTCCTTGTACCATCGAATGAATCTGGTTCCTTGACTTTCACATGACGCACTCCTCCACCTGAGCCATGCCTCACGGCCTTCTTCAAAACTGCTATTTCATCCTTGGCTTCGTCAAGAGCTTTCTTCAAGTTCATGATCTCTGCTAGACCCTGGTCCCTTAAAGCTTCAACATCCTTGACCTTGTATTCAAGTTGTGTACACATCAAATAAGCGTACTCATGTTGAGTTTGGAGTTCATCGAGCTCATATTTCATCTTCAAGAATGCCTTTTGTTCTTCCACAACAAGGTCAAACCTTTCTCCAAAATGAGTCTCTAAGAATTCCACCCTTTCCATCACTTTCTGCATCAAATCGAAAGTGTCCACAGGACTAAGATTAGACCTGGCATGTGATTCAGCCATTGCTAACCTTTTCTTCCTTTGTAATCAAGTTTCAACCATGCACCGGCTTCACCTGCAACCCAAGTCCTTGATGCCACACTTAAAGTGTCTCATCAACCTCTTTCCCTACAAGAACCTGTCTCCACAGCCACTCCTTTGTCAACCAGGATATCTGCTTGAAACCGCCTTCACTCTCGTGAAGATGTGTATGCTCTGATACCACCTGTCACGCCCCCAAGCCTACGGTAGTCTTCTAACCGTGCCGGCGAGGTGCGGCACCACCCCACTTTTTCTTTTTAACAATACTCAAGTGTGAGGATTATGCCTAATTCACAACCGGTACTTAGTTTGTTTTTCGCAACCAAGTAAAAAGCATTAAACCTTTATATCAATGATCACCCATACTTAATCATTATCCACAACAATATAAAACAACAATTGCATGATATAAAGGGGAGGGGAAACTCCCGAACAGTCTGCCCGACAATATATATTATATCAGAATTTCAATAATACAATGAGCTAGTGTCCTTGCAAAATCAAGCCAACACTTAGCCAAATTTACATATACAAGGCTACATGCCTTACAATAGAGAATCTGCACCTTTTATACTTGAGCGGGTGCCACACACGACCACCAAGATGCTCGGTATATTTCTGCACAATTCTACCCGTTCAAACTCTTCACAACCTGTTCGCCTCAACCACAAACCGAGAGACCATTTTCTGCGCCTTTTTTCCAAGTACGCATGAGCTATGCACTCATGCTGCGCACTACTCCCTTTGTGCGTAGAGAAGAGATGCGAATGCTTGATCGATTGATGGTTCAAATGCCAAGTCCATGCGTATACTTATATGGTGTGTAGTGCGTGGGTGGGGTGGGCGAAGCCCCTCGGTCAACGCCCCATCCTTGCGCACGCAACCCCCCATAACATCTGCACATGGGTCGGCTTCCTCCGCGTTCAACGCTCTCATACATGGCGTATAAACTTCGTTGCCCGTATAGCGTTTGTCACATTTTGTCGCACAACCGTTTCGCTGTCCGCTCGCAGTCACCCGGTGTGCGCGTTGCTCGTGCACGCCCGCCTACGTGCGCTCGCTCGATCACCAACTCACCGTGTGCGCCCGCCAAGGTCGCCCGGCGAGTGCCCGGGGCACCTCAACACGTCGTGTGCCCGTCGCACCGTCGCCAACTCTCCCAGGGTGGTACACTAGGGATAGGGACAACTTCAAAACTTTCTCCCAGGTTTGATTGAAATAGAGTGATCTGACAAAAAGAATGCATCTGGCATGCGAGGTCGACTTAACTATCCATTCCATGGGGCACGTCTGCATGGGACCTAGAACGAAAAGCCGAATCTAATTCCTCTTCCCGGCTTGTCCCGATTGAGCGCGTTTCTCATAATATTAACAACATTAAATCAATTTGAGCGTTCCTTTGCCCGCTTTTCAGTTGGCTAGACCAAAATCCCGGCTCCATTGTGATCAGGTGCGTGGATGAAGAATACCCATCTGGAAGTAAAGACCCCGAACCTTGTACTGGCTCCAACTCGTAGGTTGAAGGAAACCTCAATTTGTTCTCCCTAAATGAAATGATCATTTACTGCAAACGCAATAGCTATAAAAAACCTTACCTCAATCGATGAAGATACCTATTCAATAGGTCGTGGTTGGGAATTCCACTGGCCTTTAGAAATGAAGAAATTTTCCCCTACTATTGGGAATCTTCGCCCATATATTATGAATTTCCCTTTCTATAGAATAACCTCGCAACCAATTAAGTACATAAAAAATATCAACGATCTGATATCAAGCTACGTGTGAAGATTGTGAGATATACCTGCCTGCCCTTCTTCTCGTCAAGAAGTCTACATGAGACCTTCCTTCCATCAAAGAACAATTGACCTTTCACTAGTATTAAGGATCAGCCCAAATATTTGTTGGAAATTTCTGGTAATTTCAAACAAAAGATTGAAAAGAGGACTCTATTTTTGCCACACGATAAAAAATTTGTTTTCTGGAGCAGAGTTTCACACACCAAAATAAACACTTTGTATTCATTAATCAAACCATCCAGAGGAATTCTCCAAGACTACTTCAGATGCACTTAAAACAAAAAAAAAAAAAATTACTTTCAGCGCCAAAAATTTATTTTTACACTAATGTGTGTAAAAATAAAACTTACATTTACTGCTGTAAAAATCTCTTACTTTCACTCCCACTGCTAGAGATTGCATTTCAACAACAAAGATTGCATTTCAACAACAAAAATTACATTCATTCACTGCTGCGAATTTCCCTTTTGTTTTTCACTCACTCACTGCCCTGTTTACTCCTCCTTTACACTTCTATGCATATTACATTGCATATGTGATAAAAAAAATTACATATTACATGGACCGTGAACAATAATAAAAAAATATTAAAATTAAAACCTTTACCTATATTCTACGAACTACATTAAATTTCATTAATGTTCTACTCACAAAAACTGGTGGTCAACAAAAAAAAACTTCACGTCACGCAAGTATTAAATTGGTCCTGGTGTAGGCCTGTACGCGACCATTGATTTAATCGAACCGCTCTATGCAATCCCCTGGAGGTCCCTATCTGCCGAACTTTACTAGCTGGGGAAATGGTGGTTTTGAAACCACACTGTGGACACGCGTCGACTGGTTGGTGTGATCGGAGCCTCCCCACAAAATACCACGTTGCATGAAAGGTGGTGCAGGGAAAACCATGGTGGTTTTCCAGAATTAATTGTGTGTAGGTGAAATTATAATTTCAACACTCCCCTTTAATTTCAACTAATGTGTTATTAGTCATGCCCAGACATTTCCTCAAAAATTCAAAACTTTTACGTCCCAATGGTTTGGTCAGAATGTCTGCAACCTGCTCTTGGGTCCTGCAGTGTTGTAAAATGATTTCTCCATTGTTTACCAATTCCCTGATGTAATGAAACCTTGTGTCAATGTGTTTCGTTCTCTTATGAAACACATAATTCTTGGATAATGCAATAGCTGAGCTATTGTCACAAAAAATCGCTATTCCTTTTGTCTGCGCTTGGCCTAAACTCCTTAACATCCTTCTCATCCAAACCGCTTGACATGCTGCTGTTGTGGTTGTGTTGTAGCTCTGACCCAGAAATATATGATAATAGAAATAAACCCAAGAAAGAACAAGATCTGAATATAGATAGAAATGCTTCTTATTTATCAAACCCTTATGGTAGGGCAACACCATACATTCACTCCTTAAGGAAGGAGAATACTCCACAAGCCATATGCCTGTTCATACAAGATTACTTCTCTTCATATCTCTCCATGTGGAGTCTCTAGCCTCTATATAGGCCTCATACATACAATACCATGCATCATTACCATGGTTTCCTCATACCATCAACTAATACCATGGGCCCCTTACATTATTATTAACTACTTGTGGTCCCTTACATGACATGGGTTAACCACCTTATTTATTACTATGGCCCATCCCATTATTACATTATTACCTTGGGTACCTCCCTCGGTACCCCATATTACCCCCCCTAGGTATATAACATTCCACCCCCCTTAGCATGTTTCGTCTCCGAAACATGTGAAGAACACAAATAATAAGATCTACTCAAAAGAGTAGTCCACTGATACCATGCACGAGCATCTAGCCATCCAAGAGAAAGGTGAACCCTCGATCTCGCTGGTGCCTCGCTCGCTTGAGATGGAAGTTGACCGTGGTAGCTCTTCTGTGTTGATGTGTAGTAGGTGGATCTTCTCTTCTCCCTATCTATCTTGTGGGGGTTGTTGTCCTTGTGACTAACTGGTTGCCATCTTGATGGTTGTCTTGCGGGGTGATGTGGGTGATGATATGTTGAAGTTTTAACCCACGATGTCTTCTTCTTTACTTCACCCTGCTGAGGTGCCTGTTGTGGTGTCTTCTTTTCCAGTATGACTTCAACCACTGAGTCCTCCTCTGATGTATTAGCACCTGTAACCTTGTCTTCTTCCGCCTCTGTTTGTGTCTGATTTTCGACCATCAACTGCTCATCATCTGATATGTCAAACCCTGGAACATCTTCTGCTTCAGCCCCCTTGGACTCTATCTATTTATTAATGGAAATATCCTGTAATGTAATTTTCTTCTTTTTATACCAGAGCTTCAGGAATTTCTTCTGTACATTAATATTGATAGTACCTACTGATTCCATCCAAGGGTATCCCAAAACAACATC
>APFE030574112.1:20939-60454 GCA_000404065.3 Pinus taeda | reverse complement strand
ATTTCCCAAAAAACGTCGTTTAGGGCCTCAAAACGGCTTCAGAAGTTTAGGACCCGAAAAAAAAACTGCTAAAAATAGTAAATTGTGCTACAATTACGGAAACTGAAAAACTGAAAGAGACAGTTGCGGGGGTCCAAATGGGATAGGTGGGTGGCCACCAACATCCACCTGGATCAATAAATGGCTAAATTCATTTCGAAAGATAAATGACAAACCACAACCTTAGTGAAGTTATAAAAACCATAAAAATATTTAGGAACTAAACATAATTAGCATGTGGTCATAGTTTGTGAACTTGGAGTGCAAAGGTTGGGGAACTTGCAAACACTATATATTTTCTGAAACATAAACTATTAGAACACACAATGAATTAGATCACCTAAGATAAACCCACAACTTACCAATAGAACGTTCCTATCACCTACATTGAAATAATGATTCAATAAAAATTATAAATCACAATATAGGAATTCCTGTACCCACCACAAACCACAAATCAGTTGATTAGAGACACCATGAACTGCACCCCAAAGTCTTTGTTATGATTATTCAAAACGCTCCTAGTGGGATAATAGATTTACATCAAATTTACATAGTTACATTAGCCAAAGCATTGCATGGCTTGAGACATGAATGACCTCTAATTTATAGATAAATCCTCCAAGTGGAAAATAATGACTAGTTGGCTTGATCCCCATCAAATTAATCTCGGTCATTGATAAATATTTGAAGGCATTTTAATCTTTGTTGTTAAAAATATTTATTTCTGAGGAATTTCGAATTTCTCATTAAAACTCTTTTTTATTAGTTTAAAAATAATTATTTTGAGCTAATTTCCTAAAAACATTGACTTTGACTTAACCACCAACGTCCAAGGGTCCAATTTTTCTTGAAATTTCGAATATTCCCTTGGTGGGGGACTTGCAAAAATTAATCTCTTTAAGACCCATGATTTTTTCCACTTGGAGAATTTAATTTCTCTAGCAATTTAATTTTTTACTCTAATTAAGTAATTTTCTAGCTTAGGATTAATTTTATTTTTGCCATAAAAATTAATCAAATGACACTTGAGGGGATTAATTATTTTTCCACCCTCAAATATTTTAGCCATGGTGTCTAAGTATAAGGGACAATTCATTAAAATATTTTTACATAAAAGTTTACAATATTCAACCCTCAAAGGGGGAATGCCTATTCATTATAGATCATCAAATAACTTACCCAATTCTATGACACAATATGATCTAGTATATCAAGTGACTTGTAATTAAAATAATTTAGCCAATTAGCTTAAATTATTCCCAAATCACTTTTACAAAATACTTGAGTAAAACCCTAGGACTCACTTAAGACTTTGACGATAAATTCCACCATAGCTTTGGAGTGAGGCCGAAAGGGAAAACTTTTCCAATCATTTGTGTTTAGAAACACAGATAAATCAATGAGATGAAGAACCTCGTAGGATGAAATTTGTGGCCAAAATAATAGGCTTACCTAGGTTGTTACATACATACACAACATTATTAGCATCATTTACATTAAAAATTTGGAAAATGGGTTTACAATTACTCAAGAGCTAATGGTTGATGATCTTGATCTTTTGAAGAAAAATATGGTACTACTACTTCCTTGGAACTTTGACAAAATATGTGCAACCTTTGGCTCCATATGGGGACATGTTACTTCTGTGAAGTAATGTGAGAATCCCAGAATCTTGCATCCAAGAAAACAAAATTCCATCAAATAAATAGCCATTCAAAATCGAAATCATTATGAATATATAGTAATTTTGTTGGAATAGAAAAATGTACTCTAACAAACTGAAATATAAAACGTAAGTGTATAAAAGAAAAATAACTAATGACATAAATGAAGAGGAGTAGGGTTAGAGATAATAAACAAAAATTCCCTATGGCATCATATGTCTTCAACATAGTGCATATTAAGCATCTGCTAACTTTCCAACAAGTCTACGAGTTGTTTTCCAAATGTGCCATGTTGAATTTTTAAAATGCTATGACTTTGACTCATCCATAGATTGAGTTGCTCTTGGCCATTAGACACATGAAACCTCTTCCTTATTCTTTTTTTATTTTTGTTTTCCTTCTCGGTGTTTTGTGATGTCAATAATGAGATCATTGTAGATTTCATGTCTTGATCATGAAGGTGTTCGGATGAAAGATATGAAGAACCTGAAGTATGCCTACTTTATTATGAATATAATTTGTCAAAAATGATACATAAAATTGGTATTTCTTAACTTTTTTTTAACCATAACACTTCTATTTAACTTCTCTTCAATGATAAAAGTGACCTTGCAATGAGATGAGAATTTCTTCGATGGACTAGGAGACTTGTGAGTCATGAAAAATCCTTTGAGCTTGCCCTCTAGATCCTTCGGCCTAAGTTGAAGTCCTAGAACCTTTATTTTCCATCATTTGCAACTTAATATTACGAAGAGTGGTATTTTCAAGTTTCATGGCATCCATCTGGTTAGAGGGTTCAACCTTCATAGCACTGATCTCCTTGGCATGACTTTCCTCCATGGTCAACAACTTATTCTAAAGAAATATCTGACCAACTTCCATATATTTTATTAATTTTTCATTATCTTATTTTATGGAAATCAAATGATTCATCATATTGGACATCATAGCCTCCATCTCTTGAGCACACCTTTCCTCTATGGTGGCTATCTAATTGGAGTGATTTATTTTTATGATCTTTAGCTCCTCATCATGTTTTTCTTATATAACTGAAAACCTACTCTAAAAACCGATTTCCATTTCCTTTATTACTTTATCATAATTTTCTTGAATATAGCTCATTTCTTTTTTATGGTTTGCTTCCATAGTGATCAAATGATTTTGCATGGTGGCCACTTGGTTGAAGTGATTGACTTCCATGATTTCTATCTCCTCATCATGCTTTTCCAATTTGATGTACATGGCTTTCATATCCTTGATGTGATCTTCCATCAATTTATATTGATTAAGTTCCAAGGTTTTCATCATTTGGTTTAAATCATTGACAAGTTTCTTATCTTTTTCCTTTTCATTGTCGATACCAATTCGACAACTTGTCCCTACTTTTCTACTATCACAAATTATTCTTGCAACTACACAAGTGGATTCATCATGAAAATAATTACGAGGTATGAAATATGGCACATTCTATTAATACCTTTCTATGATATTTGGGTCCTTCAAATCACCACTTTCATCCTTTTTCTCAACGCTTAAGGAATAAGGTGAGCCCCTTTGATTTCCATAGTTATCTTCAAAGGCCTCAAAAATTTATTGTGAAGAGTCAAAGGTTTCATCAGGGAACTCCCAAAAGAAATTCAATGCATCATCTTCTAATGAAATAATAAAGAGTCACATATTGGCATCCTCATGTTCATCATATGCATAGCCAACTAACTTGACCATATGAAGAACGAACTTTGTAAGATGATCTTTAGTAGTGATTGCATTATTACCTGTGAAAGAAGGCAAATTATCAATGGAATCTCTTGGTAGATCATGAAGAATGTCAGTAAAGCGATAAGGGGTGAATGTGTCACTCAAGATGACTTTATTGAGGGGAATAGGGGCCAAATGGATGCTAGAGAGAGATTATTTCTCAAGAAAACAAATAGATCCACAAGAAGTGAGCTTCTAGCATAAATTATTGTAATAAATGGAAGAAGTGGAGTTTCCACTCTAACATGAATCTAGGTCCAAGATCCAAAAGGAAAAAAACAAAAAGGTTAGTCAAGGATCAAGCAGATGGATATCAAGGAGAGGTTCTTGTCTGAGAAAAATGGATGAATAAGTGGATTCACCACCCAAACAAGAAACTAACTGAAATTTCTAGGTGCTAAAGGTGTGGATAGGGAAGATGAAACGATTAGTGAGAGGACAAAGGATGTGATGATGAAAAGATGAAGCAATAAAAAAAAATTTAAAAATGACGCCAGAAAATGTTGTGTCATTGCGAGCTCAAATGAAAATACTGAAGGATTGAGAAAATGATGTGAAGCAAAAATGTCGTAAAAACCAAGGATCAAAAAATTGATCCCTGGAAATGGCACTATAAAATATTGTTGAGTTTTCAGCTAAATGAAAAGATGAAAGATCACAAAATGATTTGATAAGAAAAGATGATAAATGATAACATGATAGAATGTTGTTGAAGCATAGAGGACAAGATGGTCCCTGAAAACAATGCTAGAAAATATTGTCACTCAGATTGTACAGGCATTGCGACAATGAATGAGGTCGAAGGCTATCACCTTGATCCCTGACCTCTCCATTGTAGATGTCTACCAACAATAGGTTATGGAGGGTAATCCCTATGGAAATGTGAATATGAAGGACAAGTTGGAAACCAACAAGTTTGGGAGACACGATTGAGTGGCCTAGCTACTTAGTTAATTTAAGAAATATTTAAGGATTGGATTGAATTCAAATGTGAGACCAGTGCCTTGCAAAGTCAACTTCCCTCTTATTATCAATTAGAGACCAAGTAGCTCTTGAGAAATATACACCATAAGAATTAGGTGATTTTTTTTATTGATAAATTTTTGTGAATACTTTTTACTCCTTTAGATTAGGTTCTTATTTTACCTATATAATTATAGTGTTCTTATTCATAAAACACATACCAAACCATGAACAATAAAGAGACAAGAGACACAATATGTGGTCGATCATCCAGGGCCAAAATCTCTCCAACCTTGAGAGGAAACCCCAAGCAAATTCTTCTTCTTATAGAACCTTTAAGTGATGAATTCCAAGACCAAGACCCTTGACCTATTAACCTCTCCAAGAACAAGTCACAAGGCTTCTTAGTTTAACCTCTTCTTTCTTGAGTCAATGATGGTCAAACCACTTGCTTCTCACTCCTTCTTAGCTATCCTTCAGATCTCGAAGTCTTGGATCATACTTGCAACCCTCGACCTCTTCAGAAACCCTAGTTGCAACATGTGTGATGGATGTTGACCAAGATTTACACCTTGTTACCACTACGTTTGGATTGAAAAACATCCTTCTAGACTTCGGCTGATGAATGCCATATCTTCTATTTTGATTCAGCATCTAGTATGACCTTACTGTTGAAGAAAGTGTAGCTAGGTTTGGTATTTACAAAATGTAATTTTGATCTTTGTACTTGTCACGAAAAGGAAATATTATTTTTGTAAATTATAATAATGAGTTTCTTTCTCATTCCATAGGTCTAGGAAATTCAAAGAATCAAAGACATGTAAGGATCTCTTCATGATCCTAGGTAAAATTTATACAAGTCTAGAACAACTCTCCACGAGAAGCACAATCTTCCAAAGACAAGTATGAACAAGGTTGCCTACAAAATGATGAAGAGATCAGTTAAGTTAGCCTCAAAATGTATATTGAAGAACAATCATGTTGGCTCAATTACGGTGAGATATCTATTCATGAATACAAGTTGGCTTACATACAGGACAAACCGCTATATATACCCAATAGGGTCTACATAAAAAGTGAGAAGAAATAACTCATATTTTGTCTGTAATTCTTCATGGGTATAGTTATAGGATCTCATGCTACTCAATGATAAATACCTCGCAATCTCAGAAGGTATCTAATTATTCAGATAGACAATCTCAATGACTTCATCGTAACTAAGTCGCAGTAAGCACAACGAAGGATAATATCTTGCCATATGATCTTGGTGAATAATCTGTCTCTGTGAAGGAAGAGAATACACTGTCTCAACATTCCTGTGATCATAGTTTCAATGCAATTACAATCTCAACATTATTTCTGAGTCAATGCATAACCTTGATCACTGATGTAGTCTCTCTCTCTCTCTCTCTACATAATTATAGTATTGGATTAATTATGGATCACAATGTATTCGTCATGATGTGACTCAACTGTGATACTCTATCTTAGCGTAATAAACAGCCACAACATACCTAAAACAATGAAGATCTCAACACATGAAGGAAACATAGTCAGAGACTTGACATATATATAACAAGGTTACATTTTGTATAAGCAAGTGTTTTGGATGATGGTGATCATGATCATAGTCATGATCCTCAGGTCATAATCTTAACAAAGATCTCGATAAAGAAGTAATGGCCTTAGTGTTGCACCAATAATGACAATCTCAGTGATGTAGTAAAGATGGCTTCAATGTTGCAACAGTAATGATGATCTCACAACAATAAGAGGATTGGTGTCTTGGTCTTGGAGTGGCCTAGTAGGTCAAGGGTTGTGGTCTTGGTATTCATCAATTGGAATCACCCTAAGAAGAATTTTGTGTGGGTTTTCCTCTCCAAGAGGGAGAGGTTTTGGTCCTGGAAGCATGCTAACATCTTGTGTTCTTGATTCTTTGTTTTTGGTAGCTATTTGAAGGCACACTCTAATAATAACAAGTGAAGACTATGCTAAGAAGAAAAGTTAAAAACACCTCACAAATATTTATCAAGCTAAGAAGAAACTCACTAACTATAGCTGCCATAGATTCTTCAAGATGGTCTTAGAGCTATGGTTACAGTCAAAAGAAGGGCATAAAAGAGGCATTTTAAGGATCAAGTTTCTATCAGGTCATCAAAGCAAGCTGAAGGACATCAAGATCTGCATTAAAGAAATAAACCCTGATCTTGATCAAACCCTAGAAATCTACAAAAGTAGTCTACAACATCAAGAACTTGTGTCTCCATAGTCCTCATCAAAAGGCCACCAAGACCCTCATCACGATGCCTACAAAACAAGATAGCTTGAAGGATTTCAAAATGAAGATCACATCAACTTGGAGAAAGTTGGAACCCTAGAAGCAATCATGATCTACAAAATAAAGCAAAGCATATTGAAGGCACTATCATCTCCAAGGTTCTGAAATCAAGCAAGTATCATCTCCTTTCCCTAGAATAAGACCATCTGAGGAAGCAACAAATAATCCTCATTAAAAGGGAGAAACCTTTTCTATTTAAGGAAAGGATTTCTCACTTGAAAGAAGATCATCCAAGAAGAATCCCTCATATATCTTCTTCAACCATCATCAACATGATCAAGGTGAAGATTTCATCTTCACATGGAAAGTAAGTATCTTTTCAATTTATAATTTGGTTAAATGACTTCATGAATTTGAAGGACATCTATAAGTTGATGGATCATCAAGATCCCTTGCATGGAGAAGAAGGATAGTCATAGTCCTCTAAGAATCTGAAGTTATTAAAAGGTCTCCTCTAAATTTATGGAAAGGGATGCTTATGAATGATTCCATCACATAGAAATATTGGAGACATCTAAGTGATGTAGATGATAAACTCTTCTCTAAAGATGCAATGAAGATGGTCACATGAAATCTGATCTACATGAAAGTAAAGGGTATCAAAGGATGTAGGATATCTTCCATCTACAAGACCTAGAAAGGAAGGTAACCATAATGCACTAAAAAGATCATCAAAGTAACAAATATCCATAAGATAAGAAGGTTACCTCATTCGAAAACTTATGGTCTCTATGATAAATAAAGAAAGAGAAATTGATGGAAAAAGTGTTAAAGGGTAAAGGACTAAATCATGTATAGAAAGGAAAGGGAAGTTTGGTCCTCAAACAAAGCATAATATGTATAGCTAAAATTATAAAATCTAATATCACCAGATAGATGGAGGAAGATGAAGATAAGGGTCAAGAAAAAGTAGGCGGTAACAAATCTCTCCTATGAGTAAGATGGTATCCTTCACAAAAGGGTCCTCTCATAAGCTTTTGTTATAAGATATGAAAATGATGATAAGATGCATCGTGGCATTATATAAGCATTATAAACAAGAACTCATGACATCACCATGGGAAGCATGAAGGAAAAAATCTATGACAGACAAAACATGAAAGATATATCTCTTGGGAACCTCAGTGGACATTGATGGAAAGAGTCATCTAGGACAAGGCTCATCATACATCAAGTCAAAAGGGAAACATTTTCTAGTTGAGGATATACAATATCCTTAAAATTCTTTGATGGAATCCTCATCGAATGGTTCACTAATCTATAGAGGAACCAAGTGTTTCAACAAGAACTCCAACATATGGAATCCATGAGATGATGGTGTGATGACATGAAGCAGATCAAGGGATTGAAGATCTTTTCAATCAAGGAAGATGTTAGAAGAATCCTCGATCACCTGAAGGTAAAATAAGGTATGTATGCTTGTGTTTAATATTATAATGTAATTTCATATGGTTTCAGGTAACATGGATCATTTCTTCTATCTTAAGAAGCATGATCAAGAGAAAAAGGATCTCCTCCTTTGAAAGGATGCAAGAAGACATAAGACACATATGAAGTATGAGGTTGTTTATCAAAACTAAGAAAATTTTATTAAAAGAACCTAGGAATGGAATGTGTAAGGGGGAAGAGATCGTGAAATATGCAACCATGATGAATGCAATCAACATCTAAAACATCAAGAAGACTTGACTAGAAAATCTCTCGGAAAGATATGAAGACTCTGATGGTAAAGATGAAGACCCTTGAAAATGGATATCTTTGAGAGATGTGTCAACATGCATGTAGGATGCTGATACCTACAAAAATATGTCATGATGAAGAGTCACCTAGTAAGGTATGATTTGATTTAATGATATATTTTGATTTCTCGTATAATATCTGGATAAGTTCATGCAAGGATACTTACAAGTACAACTAGCGTTCATGTGATGAATGGAAGAACCATGATGTGAAAGAAGTATTCATATGATGAAGGTTCTAGATACGAAGAAGTCCACCTTCCATGAAGAAAGGAATGACATGACGAACTAAGCAGGAAAGTGATCGATGGTTGTTTTCCTATAAGAAATAAGCTCAACTATTTTTCACGACATCAAGCAGAGAAGTTGATCAAGCAGCTCAAGGACCCACGAAGAAGAAGTTGTTGATGTGTAGTAGAGTCCCTAGCTAAGAGGGAGATCAACAGGTCCCTGATCAAGAGGGAGCTTGGATTAGATCACCCTTGATTAAAAAGGGAATGACATTTGTGTTTTTTCTATCTCATGTGTCATGCACTAGACCAGGACTAACAACTATAAGTGTAGGTGAAGGCCATGAATGGAAATGTATACACATGATAGAAAAAACATTCTTGTATTCAATTTGGAATAAATAATGGAGGTTTGGGTAATTATCTGGCATTTGATGCTCTTTGAGGATGTGTAGGGCATCCAAGACAAGAGTAGGCAAGAGGATTGATATTATTTGAGGGTTGGGAACCCAAGGTAAGAATAGTCATAGAAATTAATACTCAGTGAACACCTAAGTGGGTATGTACCTAGAGATATAATGATAAAGGTGTCTATAAATCGTTGGTCTCACCAAAATTGTGCTTTGATCTTATGAGAGATAGAGTTGTTAGTCAAGGCCTTGCTATAAACAATGTTGGTTACTATGATGCTATATAGATGGGTTACCAATTCGATTATTATTATGAACAATTCTTTATATTGATAATGAACAAGTACCATTATAAATACCTCCCTATTTAAGAGGGAGTGTTGAAGAAAGTGTAACTAGGTTCGGTATTTACAAAAACTAATTTTAATATTTGTACTTGTCACAAAAAAGAAATATTATTTTTGTAAATGATAAGAATGAGTTTCTTGCTCATTCCATAGGTCTAGGAAATTCAAAGAGTCAAAGACATGTAAGGCACTCTTCATGAGCCTATGTAAAATATATACAAGTCTAGAACAACTCTCCAATATAAACATAATCTTCCAAAGACAAGCACGAAGAAGACTATCTGCAAAATGATGAAGAGATCAGTTAAGTCGACCTCAAAATGTATATTGAAGAACAATCATGTTGGATCAATTAAGGTGAGATATCTATTCATGAATACAAGTCGGATTACATACAGGACAACAACTAAATATACCCAATAGGGTCTACACAAAAGTGAGAAGAGATAACTCAGATTTTCTTTGTAATTCTTCGTGGGTATAGTTACAGGATCTCAGACCACTGAATGATAAAGACCTCACAATCTTAGAAGGTATCTAATTGTTCGTATGGACAATCTCATTGACTTCATCATAACTAAGTCTCAGTAAGCACAATGAACTATAGTATCTTGGCATATGATCTCGATGAATACTTTGTCTCGGTGAAAGAAGAGAATACATTGTCTTAGAATTCTTGTGATCATAGTTTCAATGCAATTACAATCTCGACATTCTTTTTGAGTCAACGCATAACCTTCATCACTGATATAGTCTCTCTCTAAGCATAATTACAGTCTTGGATTAATTGTGGATCACAACGTATCCATTATGATGTGACTCAATTGTGATACTCTATCTCAGCGCAATAAACAGTCACAACATACCTATAACAATGAAGATGTCAACACATGAAGGAAACATAGTCAGAGACTCTGCATATATATAACATGGTTACACTCTGTATCAGCAAGCATTTTGGATGATGGTGATCACAATCTCAGTGATGATCCTCAAGTCATAATATTAACAAATATCTTCATAGAGAAGAAGTAATGGCCTTGGTGTTGCAATAGTAATGACAATATTACTGATGCCGTAAACATGGCTTCAGTGTTGCAACAATAATGATGATCTCACAACAAAAAGAGGATTGGTGTTTTGGTCTTAGAGTGGCCTGGCATGTCAAGGGTTGTGGTCTTGGTATTCTCCAATTGGAATCACTCTAAGAATAATTTTGTGTGCAGCATGTCAACATCTTGTGTTCTTGTCTCTTTTTTTTGGTAGATATTTGAAGACACACTCTAATAATAACAAGTGAAGACTATGCTAAGAAGAAAATTTAAAAACACCCCACAAATATTTATCAAGCTAAGAAGAGTCTCACTAACTATAACTGCCCTAGATTCTTCAACACTTACTATATCGTCTCTTTGCTACAAAAAAATACACCAATTTTCTTTGCACATGTGAGGTATACTGGCAAAAAACATATCATAAATATCTTGGATATGTTTCTCCTTCTTTCTCTTGATGATTGGATTATTTTCTTATGTTTTTTTGCACTTTTATCTCTGCCTTATTATGCTTGGTCAAGTGGTGTTCAAATGGAGTCCGAGTTCTCTCTCTATATAGTGGATTTTCTCTTAAAATAGGCCAACGTTTTCTAGTACATAGGCCGACATGCTAGTATAGAAACATATTCATCCTTTTAGAAGACCAACATGAGGAATAGCTTGTGACAAGGTCTTGGATGGTTATTAACAAAATCAAAATACTTTTTAAAATATGTACCATGTCTTGAATACATGACATTGACTCCCTAGACTTTACGACTTGATGACCAATGCTAAAGGCTCACAATGGGATCCTTAACTATAAAATAAAATTCCTTAAGCATGAAACCCATGACTCAAGCATTACAAAATCATTTTATTTTCTTCTTTACATCAATTATATAAAATCATTATTACACATGTCTTCATGAAGATCGAACCTCGTTGCACTTTTCAACACTCCCTGTTAATGAGGGACGTATTCACAATCCATACAAGGTACTTTTCCATTCTCAACATGAAGAATTCTCATAAGAAGTGTCAGATTGGTAATCCATATGTATAACATCATATCAACTAGTAATGTTACATAGCAAGGCCTCAACTAACAAATCTATCTATCCATAATATTAGAGTTCAATGTTGGTGATACTAATGATGCATAGAAACCCTCATCATTGTCTCTATCGAAACATACCTTACCCATATTCTCAAAGTGTGTTCAACTAGGACTATTATTATCTTGGATTCCTAGTCCTCAAATAATACCATTCCTCTATGAATATTCTTATCTTGGATTCCCTAACTCATCCTCAAAGAGTATCGCATGCCAGATGTTTACCCAATCCTCCATTCTATCTTCCCAAGTGAAGACAAGAATGATGTGTCTATCTCTTCCTCTCAACTCAGGGAGGACATACCCATTCCACTTAGGGAATGTACTTGTTTCTATAAAAGGAATGTACCTAATATCCCTATTAACCAAGGACTTGACTAAGCTCCCTCTTGACTAGGGACTTGCTTCTAACATCTCTTCAGGTGGAGATCATGGGATAACCAACTACTTTTAGAACTCCTTCCTTTGATGTCATGAATTTCTTCTCTTTTCATAGAGTCTACATATTTTGGGACTTCTTTGTAGGGCATGAACCACCCATCACTTTCATCCATGAGTTATTCATGTCATCATTCCTTTCATTGGAAAGTGATCCATTAGTCCATACTACTCTTCCTTCATGCCATGTTTCCTTAAGGATATTTAATTTCGCTTCATGGTCATTAGTGGTGGAAAACATCCACAAATCTTCCCTTCAAAACCCTACATAAGCCCATCCAGATATTATTCAAAAATAAGAAACAAACATTAAATAAAAATTACCTTTGTGATGGTATTTCATCATGACATACTCCGGTTTGTGTCAACACCTTGCATACATATTGGCATATCTCCTAAAGATATATATATTTTCAAGGGTCTCTGTCTTTTTTAGACTTACTCAAAGTCTTTATATCTTTCGTGGATATTTCATCGTAAAATATTTTATTCCTTCGATGTTGATTGACCTCTTTCCATGGTTACACCTGTCATGATTTCTTCCTTTCCTTCTTCACATATTTCCTTTCTAGGGACTTCCAATCATAGTTCCTACAACTATTCTCAACCACCTCATATTTCATATGATGAAATATTATGTTGATTTCATCTAGTCAATTTGTGACTCATGCCTTCCTGCATCTTTTCAAAGGAGGATATTCTTCCTTCTAATCATGCTCTCGAGATAGTAATTTACACATGTTACTTGAAACCATATGACATGACTCTATCTTATCAAATATGAGCATACATACCTCATTTTCTTTTGGGTCATCGAGTCTTCCTTCAGTAGTTTCCTTGATTGAAATAATTTTAATTCATTGATCTGCATCACTTATTTAGACATCATACCATCATCCCATGAATTCCCACAAGTTGGAATTCTTGATGAAACACTTGCTTCCTTTTGATTGGTGAACCTTCCGATGAAGAATTTTACAGAGGAGCTTGAGTATACTCATCCAACAAATTCTTCCATTTGACTAATGTATAATGATTTTTGTCTTGGATGAATTTTTCTTCTTCTCATAAGTACCACTTACACTTCTAATGAGGTTGCCAAGAGCTATATCCTTCCATATGTGATTACCACAAATTTCTATCTTTCATGCTTCTATCTTTCAATGCTTCTATGATTCCATGATGCATCCTATAATTCTGCTTAGTGACTCATGATGGCCATATCTTACAACATAAAAAATTGAAAAATAGAAACTTGAAAAGAACTAGGTGAGGAAGACTATCTCAATCATAGTAGAGATATTTTACTTCCTCTTTCTTCGACTTCTTCTTTTCAGCTTCCTCCACTTCTTTAGTTATATGGGATTCTTCTCTACCTCTTCTGTTATTGTCCTTCTTGAGCTTAGGACAATCTCTCTTGTAATGCCCATATGCTTGACATCCATAACATTGAATCTTAGCCATGTTCTTCTTATTTTTCTGAGGACCAAATTTCGAAAACTTTCCTTTTCTCTTTGCCATAGAAGCATATGTTTGATTTTTCTCATTTGATCCTACATCAATTTTTTCCTTCATCCCGGTTTCTTCAATCTTGCATAGTGACAATAGATCCTAGAATGGAGTAGTTTGTTTCTTCCCATAAATGCTTGAAGTAAAGTTACCCCACTCCTCTAGTAGTGCATTTAGTACTACGGTGGTCATATCCTTATCAGACATTATTTCTCATAGACCTTGAAGATGATCCCTTATTTCAGATATCCTCATAAATTATGAGGCTATTCCTTCTTCTTTGGATATACTTAGCTTGTATATTTCTTTCCTTACTGAGATAACTTCTCTTGTTGTGCTTACGAAAAACAACTCTTCCAGTTTGTCATACATTTCTTTTGAACTTTTGAGTTTAGATATATATGGGATGAGGGGATCCTTAATGGATTATATGAAAATCCTTTGACCCCTTACTTCCCCTTTAATAAACTTTGCAAGTTCTTGATCATCGTCTTTCAATGGTTTGGTGATTGAGATGTTGACATTTTCCATGACCTGATTTTCAATGAGATTTAGATATATCCTCTTCTTCCATGCAAGAAACTTTGAAGCCCCAAAAAATTTGTTTCTTTCCTTGAAAAAAGAAATTTTGATGGATTCAAATGTAAAAAATAAATATACTTACTTTTGAAGATGATTCTTCCACTTGATACGTCCTTGAATTTGGTGATGATATAGATGATAGAGAACTTCTCCTGGATTAAGATAGTTCTCTTAAAGAATGATCCTTGACTCCACAAAGAGGGAGATCACTTTAGATCCTTTGATGGTGATGTCCCTCTTTATGATGATCATTTATTATTCTTGGATGATCTTCTTCAATGGTAAGGACCTTTCTTCAATGAAAAGGTGATTTCCTTAGAAGTTTTTGAAGATGGTGACAACATCCTTGATCTTGCTTCTCTTGGGTGAATAGTCTTCAAGGCACTTCAAATCAAAGTATTTTATTTCTTGAGTAGGGATAAGGTCTTTGAGGTCTCCTTCTTTGAGGTGTGGATCCCAAGAATTCTTCTTTGATCGAACTAGGGTTTTGAATTTCTTCAAGATGATGATGTGATCTTTGTCTTTAAGGTGCTTCTTGAGGTAAGTGATCCTTGTTGATGATATATGCCTTTGATGACCCTCAAAATGATCTCTTCATGCTTCAGCCCTTGAGTGTCCTTAGATGAGCTACCGTTCCATGACTTGACACCTTAGCTCTAATACCATGTTGAGAAATCTAGGGAATAGGAATTAAGTGATCTCTCTTTAATGATAACTTCTTGTGAATACTTTTTACTTCTTTAGATTAGGTACTTATTTTACTTATATTATTATAGTGATCTTCTTCATCAAACATCTACCAAACCATGAACAATAAAGAGACAAGACACACAATATGTAGGTGATCATCCAAGGCTAAAACCTCTCCAACCTTGAAAGGAAAACCCAAAAAAATCTTCTTCTGATAGAATGTTCAAGTGAAATATTCCAAGACCAAGACCCTTAACGTATTAACCTCTCCAAGTCCAAGTCACAAGGATTCTTAGTTTAACCACTTATTTCTTGTGTCAATGATGGTCAAATTACTTTCTTCTCCCTCCTTCTTAACTATCCTTTAGATATCGACTTCTTGGATCAAACATGAAACCCTCGATCTCTTAAGAAACCCTAGTTGTAGCATGTGCGATGGATGTTGACAAACTTTTACACCTTGTTACCACTTTGCTTGGATGGAAAGACTTCCTTTTAGAATTTGGCTTTATGAATACCAAGTCTTCTCTTTTGATTCGAATTCTAGGATGACCTTACTGGCCTTGGCCGTTTGTTGCAGTAGATGACACCAATTTTCTTCACACGTGTGAGGTCTACTAGCACAAAATGGATCATAAATATCGTGGATATGTTTCTCCTTCTTTCGCTTGGTGATTGGCTTATTTTCTTGTGTTTTTCACACTTCTATCTCTCCCTTCTTATGCCTAGTAAAGTGGTGTTCAAATGGATGCCAAGTCCTCTATTTATATAGTGGACTGTCTCTCAAAATAGGTTGACTTTTCCTTGTACATAGGTTGACATGCTAGTTTAGAAGCATCTTCTTCCTTTTAGAAGAATGACATGAGGAATAGCTTGTGACAAGGTCTTTGAGGTTTATTAACCAAATAAAAATTACTTTTTACAATATGTAGCATATCTTGAATCCATGACATTGACTCCCTAGACTTTATGACTTTATGACCAACCCTAAAGATGTGAAAAATCCTTAAACGCAAGAATCCCTAATGCAACAACTAATGATATTCCTCCTACTTGTTAGACTTATATGAACAAGCTATTTGCAGTTTCCTACAACAAACATCAAAATACATACACTGCAACCTACACCAATTAAATAATATGCTAAAACAAGAAACTGAATAATAGAGAAAGATACACCACAAATGAAACAATTACTTTTGGACAAATGCCCCCGTAAAAACCCAATGCAGGAAAACCGATGCAACAGATTTGAGGGTTTTTATTATTAATCTGAATTATTTCTAAATACAACTTCTAGATGCCTTCCCGGAAATCCAATTACAGATAATATCACTCAGCATAAGAAATTAGTGAGATTACCTGACTCTACACTGCAAGTCCCTGCTGATCTGACAACCAAACCAACGAGTCCCTGACTACTTCTATGCTACCCCTACGTGGGACCTACGTTAGCCTTTAAGGAACTATGTCACCTATGGTGGGAATTTAATTTCCCTCTGGAGTTGATTCTATCCCTTCTGACTCAAAATATCCAGCTCCCTAGCAAACTTCATACTTTTGCGTAGGAGGCTCTGTGTTGCTCTCTGTGGGCCCTACGTGAGCCCTTCCTGGATGTGTGTCACCCTCTCTGGCCTCTACGTTGCCTCCTTTGTGTGTCTCTCTACCTTTTTGCTGAGTATCCTTAGCTCTGGAGAAGATCCTCCAACCACAACTCCCTCTGCCCCTCATTGCATGATCGCTACAAATCATTGTGCTGCCTCTAGCTTCAACAATTCGATCGAACTGATCATCTCTCTATGTGCCTTCCAAATGAACCTCAAGCCTCCTTAAATAATCTCCTCATTGAAATTCAATTTCCCAAATTAGAATATTATCAATGGCTAAGGTTATTTTTGCTTGATCATCAACTTCTTCTAGAAGTTACACCCACAGTTAGATTAATACCCATTAATTATTTTAATTTCCTAAGTTGAGACTTAGGGTCCCATTCAAAATAAATAATTAATTTAATAAGACTGTCTTTGGGGGGGTTTCCCAAAAACCTTTTTGGGTTCTTTGGAATACATCTTCCTAATCCTCCCTGCAAAATTTGAGACTTAGATCACATCTGATGCTACCATAAATAAACACTACCTCTTAGTGAGGAATATGCTCTAGCAATGCCTCCCATTGAAATGTCACCCTGACTTCATAACATCATACTCTATGTTATTGATTGTTGACATGTTGTACACCAACTACTACATTACTGTTGCAACTATACTACTAATAACACTACCACTATCAACACTACATCCATACTACAACTCCTTCTGAGTTCTGCATCTGTGCTGTTATTGGCATTGCCACTGCCAACTGCCCCTGCATTGCACTGCACTACAAAATTGTTGGGTTGTGTTATATTCTTTCTACCTAGTTAACAAGGGGTTTGAGGGGTACCTGTAACCCCACTTTATGGGGTCTAGGGAAGCGCCCCGAAAAATTTTGGTTTTGGACCCCATGTTAGGTTGGGCGGACCCACCTATGGTTTTGTGCATGATTTTTGCACATGTTTTTTGGACGCGATGGTTTTTGGTCCATGGTATTCGATGCATCGGCATGTATAAATATGTATTGTAACATTGAAAGGAACATAATGAAAAATCAAGCTGGTAGTCTCGGTTTTGGGATCCAGTGGGAAATCTCTGTGTATACGTGTTTTATGTGTTATGCTCTCGCATTTTTATTTTTCCTGTGATTTAGAATTCGTATGCAGGTATTTCTTTACGGGGTTAAAACCTACATTTGGTATCAGAGCTATTTTGGCTTCAAGGGGATGCCTTTGTTGCTGAGGGGTTTTGCTCAGGCCTGTGGTAGACCCTGTTCAGTGGGAGATCTGCGAGATCGATTCTGGTGGTGAACGGAAAAACATCCCAAATTACTGAACAAGTTTTCAAAATAGATGCATCTAAACGTTGAAGATCTGACTACTGCTAGTACCATGCTATCCCTCTGAAGCCACTGTGTTGTTGTTGCTACTTCACTATGCCTCCCTGCACTGTTGCATCTCTACAGTACGTTGCTTAGACTTAGAATTCTAGCCACTGCATGTATCGCTCCAACACTCCTTTGCACCATCTGACTGTTAGTCCATCCTACTACTGCTGATCTGGGTTCCCCTAGCAAGGTATTGATCTGAAAGGTGGGTTCCTCAAGGATCTTGCCCATATGTATCTCTTTCGAACTACAAATCCAAATCCTTCCACCTCCCTCATGGAGATATCTTGACTGTCATAGCATACTCCTCCTCCTTAATTTTCTCTCATGCAGCCTTCAGATCGTGCTTCTCATCTTTTTCCTTATTCCTTAGAGGACAGTGTGTTGTACAGTGACCCATTTCACCACACTTGAAACATTTTATCTTCGAGACATCCTTCTTTTGTCTCTGCTGCTCCTGCTGCCCCTTGGATGCAAGGGCTACATTCTCATCCTCCTCTGATCCAAAAATGGATCCTGGATAAACCTCTAAGTCTGAAAGACTTCTTGCATGAGGTAAAAGGTGCCAAATGGCACAAATCCTTTGTAAATCAGAGGAAAATCAAAATCGCAGGTTGCTCCTAGAGATAGTCTCATTGCAAAGATCTTCTCATTCTAAATCCAACACAACTTGAATGGGAAAAAATGGACTCCGGATGAAGGAGTTATTGAGAAATGAAAATTGCCCAATGTCCTTAGAAAAGGAGGCAATTTCGTTAAAATTCGAACTTATTAAAAATTTTGATTATAGGCTCACGGGCCAATCCACAGTTGATACATGGCAGGCCGGGATTAGGCCACATGGCCCACTCTGATTGGTCTAAGAACCATTGATATCACATCGGCGGATGGCTATATGAAGGAGGAACTGCAGATCTTAAGGCATTGCAACATGCGATTGCCAAAATATCACATCGCTTAAAACCAAAGGGAAGGACTTACCCATAGGCACGGTGACTTGCTGATGTGCGATCAACGATATCAGCGGATCACAATCGGTGCTGGCATAGACCCTGTCAAATGAAGAGGCCTCAGGCATGAGCAATTTGCAATTGCGACTTGTCGCATTGCAACATCGCATCGATGTGTTACAATGGAGTGGGGCCACACACATATATATATGGGCGATCCAATGAACCAGACCCGATAACATTATCAACCATATTGTATGCATCCTGAGATCCGCCCAATGCCACTTTTCAATGTATTTATGTATATTTCATTGTTTAATGAAAATACAAAGGGGAAGGGATATGTGATGTAAACTGGACCCGAAAGGCTTCCAGAATGGAAATATATATTACTTCAGATCCACCCAAAGCCATCTTACATTAATTTTCGTTGTTTTAAATGTATTTTAAATACAAAGGGAAAACCAAGGAGTAGGCCAATTGCGATATGCGATGGCAATCCCCAGGTGGACCCGATGGCGCTATAAAGCGGGATTATGAATGTTTCAAGTCTGATATATTTTGAAATCCATCCAAAGGCAGTTTTACATGCATTTTCATCGTTTCAATGTATTTTAAAATACAAAGGGAAAACCATGGGGTAGGCCAATCATGATATGTGATAGCAATTCCCAGGCGGACCCGATGGTGCTATAAATCAGGGTTATGAGAATTTCAAGTCCGGATGAATAGTGTTCTGCAGATTTTTCCATGTAATAGCAGCATTCTCTATGTAAACATAGAGCAAATGTTTCAAAGGATTGCAAGTGCCGATAGACCCCTTCCGTGACCAAATAGGTGGAATTCATCCCTGAGGGCATTTTAGCAATGATTGCTAATGCCCAGAGACGGGATTTGAATAGACTACGGCTGGAAGACAGAGAGCCCAAAAGGGAAAACCAACAGGCAGTGTGATTTTGGCTTTTATGCCATGAATATCAAAGACTGGGGGCTGCTGAGTTATTGAATGGTGGCCAAGTTATTGTTTGTTTCTGAAATACTAAAAGTTGAACAATAGAGAGCCGAGAGAGCAGAGTGATAGAGGGCCAAAGAGCTACTATGCAGGGGCTGTTAAATTGTTGATGGTGGCCGAGTTGCTAAAGTCGAGCACAAACAGGCAGCATTGAGACAACAATGCAGAAGCAAATGAGAAACCTATGGGGTCACTTGGAAACCAAGTGAAAAACCAAGAGGACTATTTTTCTGATAGAGAGCCAAAGAAGCTAGAGCTGAAGAGCTGAGAGCCAAAGAGTCAGAGCCAAGAGCTAGAACCAAGAGCCAAAGAGCTAGAGTCAGAGCCAAGAGCTAGAACCAAGAGCCAGAGAGCCAAGAGTCAAATCTTCAAGAGCCAAGGGATTCAATGGTGTCTGAACCCACTATTTTTGTGTGATAATAGTAGGAGTTGGGACAACAGCTTGTAAAAAAGACTAATACCATAATCCCAGAGAGCCTAGTTGAATTAACTAGAGCTCATGGAGATGTAGCCCAAGAGTTGTGGGTGAACTCCAAATTAATATTGTTGTTTCTATGTGTGTTTTATTGCTGCATTATCTTTGATGCTTTATTTACTATTATATGCATTTATATATCAGTTTCAGTACATTAATTTATAGCACATAATCAGTTTTAAACAAATACCATCATACAACCGTATTTTCAAGCATTTCTTAATTCCACATTGGTTAATAAAATAGACTTGGGAAAATTCAAGATTTGGAAGTGGGAGAGGTCCTTGTAAGCTAGACAAGAAGCCTAAGAGCCCCATTTTCAGATCATCCTTGGGATTCGACCCACTACTTCTTCTTTCATCAAGCTTGCACTTGACCAAGTCTCTCCTTAACGCCTCTTACTTAAGAGCTGCCCACATCTCATCCTAATTTGGCAAAGTTGCCTTGCTTAGGATACTTTGGACAAAGAATTGCCACTCACTTAAGACTAAATTGAGGGCTAGTCTAACCAACTCAGACCCTTGAGGTGTAGACCCCACAGTTTCTAACTCATCCTAGGTCTCCTGAAGTTTCGCGAGGAACAAATTTATTTGCCCCCCTTTTGCATTTGTGTAGATCTCAGTTTCTACTTTAATTACATCTTTTGCTACTCATAATATCCTTGATATAGCATTGCTAATGAATCCCGCATCACCTTAGTAGTCCCTCTTCTAGCGATTAATGAACCTAGGTATTGCAACAAGAATGCTGCAACTCCCAGGGCTACCAACTTTAATTATCAACCCGGGGTTCATACAAACTTGGAGGTGACAGTACTATATGCACAAGTAGAAGTGAAGGTCCTATCTGTTGTCACTATTTATCTGGAAAGAGACCCCAGGGGTTCCAAGCCAGACTTCTATAGGGTTAGAATAAGCTTAATTCTTTGATAGAAGAAGAGGAAACCTATTCTAAGAAAGAGCTACTCTACTATAGTAATGAAGAAAACAACATGAAATGCTAAACCATACCATAACCTAACAAACCATCTAAACAATTATGCTAAGCAGAATTGCTAAATTAATCACTAACCTAATGCTACTATCTAAGTTATAGGAGCAAAGAGCATTAAACTATACTAAGGTGTAAGCAAAGAAACTCAAGTGAAATTGGTTTTCAAGCGGAAGAGCGATAAGAGGTCGAAATCAATGAAAGTAGGACGTAAGGACACAGTAGTGCATAGGGACCATTAGATCGATCGATGAACAAAAGATGGATGGTTGAGATCTTATCGCGGCGCTTTAAGCGAATAAATGGATGAACGAGGTTAATGAACATGATGAATGACGAAGATTGTATCATGAATAATTAAGTGAATGGATGGACGAACGTGGTAACGAAGCAGATAAATGACAGAGATCGTATCGTGCAGATTAAGTCAAGATATGGATAGACAGGGTAATGAGGTGATGAACGGCTAAGATCTTATCGTGCGGATTAAGTCAAGAGATGGATGGACAGGATTACCTAGAGGATGGATGATGGAGATCGTATTGCAGGAAAAAGAAATGTGCGGAAATGATGGAGTGGGTTTCTAAGGCAGTAAGTAGTTTCTCGCGTGCCATCAAGGCTGTAAGCAGAATTCTGAAATTTCATGTGATTAGCCTTATTGTGCAACATGTAGCACGAGAAAACCACTTTTCTCACGTGCCATCGAATAGATAATGGTCGTGCAATAATCAGTGTGAGATTGCGCGATAGCCATTGGATCAATTGGGGCTGATCAACGGTGGAGATCAGCTAAGCTAGTTGGTGATTAGGTGAAGTGACAACCGTTGGGTCAGGAGAGGCAAATTGACGATGGGGGTTTAAAGCACATAAAGCATTGAGGTGACGTGATAGCCGTCTGATTAGGCGAGGAAAATCGACAGTGGGGACTTAAAGTGCATAAAGTAAGTGGAAGACTTCACGTGAGGCAACAATTGGAGAAAATAATGAATCGGATGGTGATTGTGAAGGTTTGTTGTGGATCGGATGGCAAGGAAGCAATGCATGAAGAACGCACTGAAGGAGGCTTTTAAATTAAAACGATAGAAAAACACAGTGAGGGTGAACGAGTAACTGCATCAAACGACAAACTCCATAGCTCATTCGAGAACTAGAAACCTGTGTTTTTGGGTTTGCTAAAGGGTCTGTTCCTCAAGTCATGGTCCTAGAGGGAGGAGATGAGGTCGAGACACCTGTGCACAGCCTGATAGTGATATTTTTCCTCTAACTAACCTTTCAACTAAAATAAGGCACAAATCAAAGTAAATGGAGACACAACACAGATGAACAAAACTAGAAAGCTATTTAAACAAATGAACCAAACCAGAAAGCTATTTAAACAAATGAATAGAACCAGAAAGCTATTTAAGAAAATGAACAGAACCAAAAAGCTATTTAAGCAAATGAACAAGTAAACCAAAAAGCTATTTAAGCAAATGAACAATGAAAGCCAGGAAACTATGCTAACATACATGTACATTAAAGAGGAGCTTTGGCTTCTTGGGTCGGGCCCTAACCAAAGAGCTTCAGCCCTCAGAATTAACTAAGAGCTGGCTTAAAACAAAACTCATTCTCATTATGAAAACCATGGATTATAGAACATTGTCACAAGTCTTGCAGCTCAACAATAAAGTGGAGTTTTTACAATAGAAGTTTGAATCCTACTGAGATCTTAAGCCTCTCTATTTATACATCTGAAGTCTTTAATGACTTCCTTCCCATTAGGGAGGCTTGGATCTCCAATTAAGATAAACTAGATTTTGTCCCTTTCATTTGCTCGGCTGTCTTCTAGTCCTCAAGTGATGGTTGTGTGCACTTCGAGCTGATGGTGGAACATTCGAATGGAGGGGTAGTAAATGTGGAGGATTTACCTCCTATAATTACTTTCCCTTGTCCCATTTGAGTCTTTTCCAAGGTCCTTGCCATAGTTCCTTTCTTTTATCCTTTGTACCTGCATTTTCCCTTGCTTTTATCTTTTATTCCTGCATTACATGCACATTAGACCACAAAATCTAATATCCAACTCTAACTCATCTCATAAACAAAATATAATCAAAAGTATGCAATATTTTGTGAGAATAGTTGGTTTGACTAACCTAGGAGGTGAATTAAGGCCAATTAAGGCCCATATAATTACCCAATTATGAGGCTCATCATCACCCCCATACTAAAAGTGTTTCTCATCCTCTGAGAAACTTAGTCAATGCCCATGTCGTTCATGGCTCTGGTAGCCTCTCTAACATCCCATGCTTCTATTGTGGTCTCTTCTTCTTGTTTATAGAAGCTTGCTTTCCTTTCTACTTCATCCCACTACCTCTTTTCCTCTTCTTCTTTTCTCCCTTCCATCATCCCTAGGAGTAGTGGTGGAATGAGTTTTAGGCCTATCCAACTAACCTTCAACCTTTGCATTGATTTCTTATACATAGGTGTCCTATTAAGTGCCTCTATCAACCTTTGAGGGCAGTGATATTCTCTGATCTTCAAGTTGTGTGGCAGTGTTTTTTATCTCCTTTAGTAGGAATGTATATTATCATCTCTTAGCAGCCTAAACATATCCCCAAAATGTGAAATTGCTTGCTCTTGGGTAAATAGATACCTAAGTGCTAGCTAAGTATCATTTGCAATTAGATTATGGGTGCTGATTAGGGCCATGGGATTTTATTGTTCAGTGAAAAGAGGTTCATTTTTCTCTTTGGCCAATATCCTTTTCATCACTGCAGCCCTTGACTTCTTATGGTTAATCGATGATGCCAAAGCCATTAATTGTAGATCTCCTAGCTCTACATTAGGATCCCAAATATTCATGTCTGTGAGGGCCATGTTGTGCAAGTAAAACTCAACCATTTTGGCCCTATCCTCTAGTGCACTTTGACCACAAAGATCAATAAACTATCTGCAATCCTGAAATGGCATGGTGCCCCTTTATGCTAGTGTTTTAATTTGAAATTGTAGCCATTGTTCTCTGAGGTAAAGGGCATAGGATTTAGCTGGCATGCTACACTGGATGGCCTCCAGGGAGAGGTTGGCCATACATGCTAGCTGGTTTTCCTTTTCCTGCAACTGTCCTCTCTGTTTTTCTTATCTTCTTCCTTTTGCTGTTCTTTCACATCTCCATCCGTTTCTTCCTCTATTTCAGAATCATCCTCCTTGTGTTCTATTTTAGCATCATTCTCCTTGGTGTTTCTTCTTCATCCATCTCATCCCTATCCAGCTATGTATCTTCTTTTTCTTGTTTTCCCTCCTCCTTACTAACAGAAGGACTAACATCATAGGTGAGGATTTTGATGTCATCCTTTGCTGGTAAGTCTCTGAAGACTAACCATGTTATAGTGATCCTGAGGTTTTGGAGGGCATCCTTACTGAGGGTTCTGATCAAATCATGGTTGGCCAATTTTTGGGAATTCCCTTCCTTTACTTTGTTGCTGGAGTCTATGAGTGATTGCCTCAAGAAATAAGGTATGCTGAGTCTTTTGTGAATTGGTGTTTCTACCCCAAATATTCGTTCTTCAAGCATTCTCAAATGGTTTCCATAACAATACTGTATCTATGGACTCTTGCATTCTCTTTTGACTTATTAAAGAATTTCCTTTTTGCCACCTTTTTACTTATAAACCAACTGTACCAACTGCCTCTTAACCTTTACAACTTTTGATCAAATGATGCATATGAGTGAGTGAGTGGGATACTTACCTGTGGTCTTGATGCCATGCTATAGTTGTCAAAGATCAGAGGTGTTGCATTGTCTATTTGTTGCATGGTCATTCTTATTCCTCCTCTGCTATCTTCTTTATGGTTTATTAGCCTTTGCAGGTGTCTATGACTGAAGATCTGATGTTTTTGTTGCTGCTGTGGAGCTTCTGGATTACCACTTGGCAATGTTTGGTGTCACCCTTAGAATTTCTTGATCATGTTGTTGGCTGGGGTTGTGAGGATGCTGTAATGAATGGACAAATGGAGTAGGAATGTGTGTGGGTGTATGGATGATGGTAATGGTTGAGGAGATGAATATATGTGAGGCAGGGTTCCCTTTGGATCTTTT
Organism: Pinus taeda; assembly: GCA_000404065.3. Lineage (NCBI taxonomy): Eukaryota > Viridiplantae > Streptophyta > Pinopsida > Pinales > Pinaceae > Pinus > Pinus taeda. The sequence continues at coordinate 35,112 of APFE030574112.1, read as the reverse complement.
CTTTGCTCCTTGATTGTCTTTCTCACCCACCTACAAATAACAATTATGTTTTTTTCTTTTACTTATTATATTATAATATATATATATATATTATATATATATATATATTTATTATATATATATAATATATATATATTATATATATATATATATTTTTAAACACCTAAGCTGCCTCAGAGAGGTTTCCACCCTAGATACCTGCCTTGGGCGCCTCAAGGAAGGTTTTCACCCAGGGATCTTCTTAATCATTTTCATTTTTTCTCATCCTTGGGCTACCTCAAGAGGTTTTCAACCTAAAGATGGGACTCAAGCACCTCATGGAGGTTTTAACTTGAATCCTTATTCTTTTTTTCTCTTTTTCAGTGGCTTGATGAGGGAGGAGCTGGAACTTTCTCCACCATCATCACCGTCTTATTGATATTGTAAATGAACTCTTGTTTTAATAAAGGCCTCTTGTATATTTTCAATTGGTGTCCATTAACTAGCAATGGAATGGCTTCTTCATCTATAGTTCAGATTTTCACTGAACCATTATCATGGCATCTTTCCACCACATAAGGTTCGAGCCATCCTGTCCTTAGCTTTCCCTTGAAGTCATTATACCTAGAGTCATATAACAATTCCCATTATCCCTCTTGAAATTGCTTCTCTTTAATGTGTTTTTCAAGCCAGATCTTCCTCTGAAGCTGAACTATCTTTGTATGTAGGAGGCCTACATTCTGAATTCATCCAAGCCATTCAAATGTAACAATCTTTCTTTCTTTGCATGACTGAGATCCAAATCTAGCTGAGCTGCCATCCTCAATGTGTTATATTCAAACTCAATGGAGAACAAAGCCTTTTTCCCATAGACCATCTCATAGGGTGTAGATCTAGTGGTGGTCTTCCATGTTGTATTATGGGCCCAGGTGGCCTCAACTAGTCTCTCTATCCAATCCTTCCTGCTGCTACTGACCACCTTGGTTAAGATGTTCTTCAGTGCCTTGTTGGTCACCTCCACTTGCTTATTAGCTTGTGGATGATAAGGAGTGGAGGTCCTATGCTTGATTTATTGATGGATGAGTAGTTATTCAATCATGTTGGAGGTAAACTGGTTGCCTTGGTCTGTGACTAGCTCTCTAGGGTACCCAAATTTGTAGAATATATTCTCCCTTAGGAACTTAGCCACCTTTCTTTTGTTGTTGCCTTAATTGCCTTGGTTTCAAACCACTTAGTCAAGTAATAAGTGCACACAATGATGTGTTGTTTTTTCTTTGAAGTAGGGTTGATAGGCCTAATTAAGTCCATGCCCCACTTGTCAAATGGCTCAAAAGTCACTTGAGGTTGTAGGGGCATTTCATCTCTTGGAGTAGGCTTTGTAATCCTTTGGAAGTAATCACACTGACTAATATACTTTTTCACATCTTGATGAAGAGTAGGCCAACAATAGCCTGCTTGCAAAACTTTGAATGTTGTCCTCTTTGCTAAAAAGTGACCTCCATAAGGCCCATCATGACAGGTCAGAAGGATGTCAAAGACTTCCTCTTCCATTACACACCTTCTTAAGATTTGATATGGGCTAAGTTTGAATAGATTGCCCCCAATCCAGGTGAAGGGGGCACTTTTCCTGACTATCTTGCTCTTTTCTTTGGAGGGAAAGTTTGGTGGGAATTGTGTTGATACCAAATAGTTTTCCATATCAGCAAACCATGGGGAGAGAACTGAAATAGAGAACAAATGCTCATTTGGTAATTGGTCATCCACCATTCCTTCTTCACCTGCAGGCAGATTCATTCTAGATAGAAAGTCAGTAACAACATTTTCCTTACCAGGCTTATCAACAATAGTTAGATCAAACTACTATAATAAAAGCAACCATCTTATAATTCTAGCATTTACATCTGGCTTGTTCATTAAATATTTGATTGAAGCATGATCAATATGCACAAATGTTTGATAGCCTGTAATGTAATGCCTAAATTTGTTTAATTAATGTACAATAGCTAGGAGTTCCTTTTCGGTCACAATATAGTTTAGCTCAGCCTTTGACAGGTTCTTATTGATAAAATAGACGACATAGGGCAATTTCTTCTCTTCCTGACCTAAGGCTACTCCTATGGCTTTGTGTGAGGCATCAACACAAATATGGAAAGGGAGGGCCCAGTTTGGGCCTCTAAGGATTGGTGTAGTGGTTAACTTACCCTTTATAATGTCTAAGGCTTCTTGATAGCTCTTTGACCATATAAACTCAGAATCTTTGGCCAACAACACAAACAAGGGAGAGGCCAATTTTCTTAAGTCCTTTATGAACCTTCGGTAGTATCCATCTAACCCTAAGAAACTCCTGACATCTCTCTACTTTTGTGGAGGTGGGACCCTTTGGATGATTACTATTTTGTTTGGGTCCACCTACAGTCCTTGCTGAGATATTGAATGACCTAGCACAGTCCCTTCTGTCATTAAGAATTCACATTTTTTTGGACCGAGAGAAAGATTCATTTCAATGCATTTGTGTAATACTTTGCCTAGGTTAGTCAGGGCTTCTTGAAAATCACAACCATAAGGTGTAAAGTCATCCATATAGATTTCCACAACATCATGTACTAATTTAGAAAAAATACTCAAGATTGTTCTATGGAAAGTGGCAGGAGCATTGCATAGGCCAAAAGGAAGGACCCTATAGGTAAAAGTATTTGAAGGACAGGTGAATGTGGTCTTATCTTAGTCTTCTGGGTAGACTTGGATTTGGTTGTACCCACTGAATCCATCTAGGAAAGAAAATAACTTCTTCCCTGCCAGGCCATCTAGCACTTGGTCAATGAAGGGTAGGGGAAAATGATCCTTCTTTGTGGCTTTGTTCAAATCCCTATAATCAACACAACTCCTCCACTTACCATTTTTCTTTGGAACTAACACTAAAGGAGAGACCCACTAACTGTTTGAGATAGGGTAAATGAATCCTGCATCTAGCAATTTTTGCAGTTCTTCTTTGACTATGCCTTTAAGAGCTAGATTCATCCTCCTTTGTGGTTTCCTGACTAGCTTGCAACCTTCTTTGATGTATATGTGGTGAGTACACACTGAGGGGTGTACTCCCTTCATTTCCTTGTAACTCCAAGCGAAGGCTTCTAGGTTTTCTCTCAACATGTTGCATAGATTTTCCTCTTCTAAAGAAGAAAGAGATGGATTAATTTTCAAAGTTTTCTCTGGGAAAAATTCTATGGTTTTGACATGGAGTGGGTTGTAATTGGCCAAACATAAGTCAATTGGATGATTGTTCTAGGTTTCCCTTACTTATTCTTCTAATGGTAATGAAATAGGAGTTGGACTTTGGAGCAGGTGTTCAATTAAGTCATCCTCATCTTGTTGTCCTCCTCATATGGTTGCTTCCAAAGCATAAAGTTGGGAAGAATAATCCTCATCTTTTTCCTCCTCCTCTAACCATAAAGGTAAACCATGCTCTAGGGTAGGTTGAGCAGGAGGTTATATGACTAACTATTTGGACATATGCCCATTCTTTGTGGTCATATTCCCAGCTTTGTAGCTATTGTAAGCATCAGCTATGGCAAACCATGGCCTCCCAAGGAGGAGAGAGTAACCAGTGAGCTTAGCCTTAGGCTGGAGAACTAGGAAATATGTAGGGTACTCCCAGGAGTCAATGGAGACCATCACATCCTCCACAATTCCCTCAGGGGTGACTGTGGAATGGTATGCAAGTAGCAGAACTATTGTGGTCTTCCTTAATGACCCTTGGAGGTTGAGCTTGAGCATGGTGTCCTTAGTCATCACATTAATGGCAGCCCCAAGATCAATCAAAGTGTGTGGGACAATGGTGCCAAGAAGGTATATCTGTGGTTTGATTTGGGTTGTAATATGCAAGGGATGACCCTTGCATACCCAGCTGGTATGGTCTAAGCCCAGGAGGTATCCTTTGGTTGATGTAACAAAGATTCTCAGCAACCCCTTCAGCTCCTTGATGTATAGCTTTGAGTCCAGGTAAATAAGGGCACTTGTCCCTCGAGTGGTTTTCTTCACAGTCTATGCAAATCTTAATACAGTTCAATGGACATTCGTTCCTAAGATGCCTCGTAGTGCATCTAGGAAAAAATATGGCCAAGGCTCTCTCTGCTTCCTCTTGCTTCCTTTTGATGTTCATGGTGTCCAATTGTAAGGAAAGGATTTGTAGCATATCACTTTTGAAATCTTCCAGCATATTTCCAATTTCACCCTTGATGGATAAGTTGGAGGATGATCTACTGGCCATAGGTTGACTACCCCTACCCTTTTTCCTGGCTACCCTAGAATGGTTTCTAAAGACAGTCTTAATATCCTCATAGGGTAATTTGTAGACATCTCCTCTTGCTATCATATGTAAGGTATCCAGAAGATCTTCCCTTACTCTTCTAATAAGGACCAGCTTTAGCGACTTAGGGTTAAGTGTGAACTTGGCCCTTTTGTAACTGAGTTGAAATCTTTCTTCATAGTATTCTAAGGATTCATCCTGGCCTATGGTCATCTTGAAAATATATTCTTTAGTATCCTTTGACCTACAATAATCCCTATATTTGTTGTTAAAAGTCTGCTGCATCTGAGCCCAAGTTGTGATGCTATCTCCAGGTAAACCCATGAACCAGCGCAATGTTGAATCCTTGAGGGTATATGGAAACATTTTTAACTTTTTTTAATCATATGTATAGTCATAGGTTTGGAATATAACAAAAAACTCAAATAGGACAGTGTTATGGTCCTCTGTGGATAGGCCATAGAAATGAGGTAGAGCAGAGGGGCTTATATTCTTCATCTTAGTGTCGCCATTGGTTTCCCTGATGGGGAAGGAACTCTCAATTCTCTCTCCATCTCCCCTGTCATTTTGGTTTCCAGCCATTGGTTTAGAAGGAATGGGTTCTTCCTCTTCTTCTTCCCCTGTAGGTTCTTCAAATATGTAAGGTTGCTCACCTAAAGGTTCTTCCAATTCACAATCACCGAAGAAGAGAGAAGGTTGACCATTGGATCCAGTGAAGGTATTTGACAAGAATTTACCTAAATTGTCCCTATTCCTATGAGGCATGAAAGGAAATGTTTTTGGTTTGCTTTTTGTAATATTTTCTTTAAAGCTAGAAAGTACTTGCAGAATGGAAAGGAAAGAAACTAATGACAAATGAAAGAAAGGAAGTCGTTAGATTACTTTTGTAGAAATAAACTAATGGAAGAAAATTGAAGACTAGAAGTAGAAGAAAAGAAGGTTGGAGACTAGAAAATAGAAGAAAGAAGTAATCACTTCTACTTAGACACCTCCCTGGCAACAATGCCAAAAATTGATGAGCCTAGGTATTGCAACAAGAATGTTGCAACTCCTAGGGCTACCAAATCTACTTATCAACACGAGGTTCATACAAACTTGGAGGTGACAGTGCTATATTCACAAGTAGAAGTGAAGGCACTGCCTATTTTCACTGTTTATATGGCAAGAGACCCCAGGGGTTCCAAGTCAGACTTCTATAGGGTTAGAAGAAACTTAATTATTTGATGGAAGAAGAGCAAATATATTCTAAGAGAGAGCTACTCTATTGCAGTATTGAAGAAAACAACATGAAATGATAAACCATACCATAACCTAACTAACCATCTAAATAGCTATGCTAAGCAGAATTGCTAAATTAATCACTAACCTAATGCTATTATCTAAGTTATAGAAGCAAAGAGCATTAAACTACACTAAGGTGTAAGCAAAGAAACTTAAGTGAAATTGGTTTTCAAGCAGAAGAACAATCGAAGGTCGAAATCAATGAAAGGAGGATGTAAGGATGCAATAGTGCATAGGGACCGTTGGATCGATCAACGCAGAAAAGATGGATGGTGGAGATCTTATCATGGGGCTTTAAGCGAATAAACGAATGAATGAGGTTAATGAACAAGATGAAAAACAGAGATCATATGACAAATAATTAAGTGAATGGATGGACGAAAATGGTAATGAAGCAGATAAACGATGGAGATTGTATCGCGCGGATTAAGTCAAGAGATGGACAAATAAGGTAATGAGGCGATGAACAACTAAGATCTTATCATGTGAATTAATTCAAGAGATTTAAGAACATGATTAACCGGAGGATGGACGGTGGAGATCGTATTGCAGCCAAAAGAAATGTGTGGAAATGATCGAGTGGGTTTCTAAGGCGGTAAGTAGTTTCTCGTGTGCCCTCAAGGCCATAAGCAGAATTCTGAAATTTCACACAATTAGCCTTACTGCACAACACGTAGCATGAGAAAACCACTTTTCTCGCATGCTCTTGGGCGGATAATGGTCATGCAATAATCCACACAAGATTGTGTGATAACTGTTGGATCAGGCGATGCTAATCAACGGTGGAGATCAACCAAGCTAGTTGGTGATCAGGTGAAGTGACAGTCATTGGATTAGGCGAGGCAGATCGACGGTGGGGGTTTAAAGTGCATAAAGCATTCAGGTGACGCGATAGCCATTGCATCAGGCAAGGCAGATCAACGATGGGGACCTAAAGTGCATAAAGTAAGTGGAAGACTTCACACAAGGCAACAGTTAGAGAAAATAATGAATTAGAAAGTGATTGTGAAGGTTTGCTGTGGATCGAACAGCGAGGAAGTGATGCATGAAGAACATGCTGAAGGAGGTTTTTAAATGAAAACGACAGAAAAACAAAGTGAGGGTGAACGAGTAACTACATTAAATGAAAAACTCCATAGCTCATGCGAGAACCAAAAACCTGTGTTTTTGGGGTTGCTAAAGGGTCACTTCCTTAAGTCATGGTCCCAGAGGGAGGAGATGAGGCCGAGACACCTGCGCACAACCTGATAATGATCTTTTTCCTCTAACTAACCCGTGAACTAAAAGAAGGCACAAATGAAAGTAAACTGAAGCACAACACAGATGAAAAGAACTAGAAAGCTATTTAAACAAATGAACGGAACCAGAAAGCTATTTAGATAAATGAATAGAACCAGAAAGCTATTTAAGCAAATGAAAAGAACCAGAAAGCTATTTAAGAAAATGAACAAGTAAACCAAAAAGTTATTTAAGCAAATGAACAATGAAAACAAGGAAGCTATGCTAGCATACATGTACAGTAAAGAGGAGCTTTGGCTACTCAGGTCGAGCCCTAACCCAAGAGCTTTAGCCCTGAGAGTTAACTCAGAGCTGGCTTAAAACAAAACTCATTCTCATTATGAAAACCATGGATTACAGAACACTGTCACAAGTCTTGCAACTTAGCAATCAAGTGGAGTTTTTACAATAGAAATCCCAATCCTACTGAGGACCTAAGCTTCTCTATTTATACATCTGAAGTCTCTAACTACTTCCTTCCCATTAGGGGGGATTGGCTCTCCACTCAAGATAAACTGGTTTTTGTCCCTTTCACTTGCTTGGTTGTCTTCTAGTCCTCAAAGTGATGGTTGTGTGCACTATGAGTTGATGGTGGAGCATTCGAATGGAGGGGTAGTAAATGAGGAGGATTTACCTCCTATAATTACTTTCCCTTGTCCCATTCGAGTGTTTACCAAGGTCCTTGCCATATTTCCTCACTTTTATCTTTTATATCTGCATTTTTCCTTGCTTTTCTCTTTTATTCCTGCATTACATGCACATTAGACCACAAATCCAAATATCCAACTCTAACTTATCTCATAAACAAAATATAATCAAAAGTATGCAATAAGTTGTGAGAATAGTTGGTTTGACTAAGCTAGGAGGTGAATTAAGTCCAATTAAGGCCCATAAAATTACCCAATGATGAGGCTTATTAGCGATGTGACAAACCATGTGATCCTTTGCTCTATCTAGGATCATCCTCTTGGCCTTTGCGATTTCTGCTTGGTACTTCTTCATTAGATCCTAATCTATAGGCACATCCACCATGCTATTGACATAGGTCTTGAGAGAATGCTCATCTAGAAGGAATGAGATTCTTGTCTTCTAGATGACGTAGTTGGATGCCCCATCCAACCTGTCATAATCTCTCAACCCACTGGTTTCCATCTCTGCCACAAAAATGTCAAACTTCTCCTCTCTGCTCTTATTGCTTCTGCTCAGGTAATAGGAAAATAGACTTCTTGGTGGGAAGTTTATTAAGGAAAAATTCCCCCACTATGCTTCTATTCTCTCTTTTGATATCTTTCTGCCTAGTAAAATGGCTTGCAGAAAAAATTTGTCTAACCTGTTCTTCTTCACACCAAGGTTCGATGCTTCTCCCTCTGCCTTGACAAGATTTCGACTAGAAGTCCTTCCTCTCTGTCGACTCACTTAGAGAGAGACAGCCTCAAAATTCATCCCTCTGGCTTGGACTGCAGAAACCTCTATGGGGGTTTGAACTACTACCTCTTGGATCTATTTCAATCTCCTTTTCTACTCAACATTGGGTTCTCTAGCACTATTCTTCTTGCTACACCTGCACTCCTTTGATACCATGTAAAAATTCCTTAAACTTGGGAATCCCTACTACAACAACTGAGGATATTCCTCCTGCTTGTTAGATTTACATGAACAAGCTATTTGTAGTTTCCTATGGAAAACATCGAAATACATAAACTGCAGGCTACAATTAAATAATATGTCGAACAAGAAACTGAACAATAGAGAAAGATACAACACAAATGACACAACTATTTTTGGACAAATGTCCCCGGAAAAACCCAATGCGGGAAAACTGGTGCAACAAATCTAAGGGTTTTTATTATTAAGCTGAAGTATTTCTAAATACAACTTTTGAATTCCTTCCCAAAAATCCAATTACAGAGAATATCACTCAACAAAAGAAATTAGTGAGATTACCTGACTCTACACTGCAAGTCCTTGCTGATCCGACAACTGAACCAACGAGTCCCCAACTACTTTTACGCTAACCCTACATGGGCCCTACATCAGAATTTAAGGCACTGTGTCACTTATGTTGGGAATTGAATATCCCTCTGGAGTTGATTCCAGCCCTCCCGACTCAAAATATCTAGATCCCGAGCAAATTTCGTACTTTTACGTAGGAGGCTCTATGCTGCTCTGCATGGGCCCTAAGTGAGCCCTTCCTGGATGTGTGTCACCCTATCTAGCCTCTACATTGCCTCCTTTGTGTGTCTCTCTACCTCTCTACTAAGTACCCTTAGCTCTGGAGAAGATCCTCTAGCCACAACTCCCTCTGCCCCTCACTGCGTGATCACTACAAATCATTGTGTTGCCTCTAGCTTCAACAATTCGATCTAACTGATCAACTCTCTATGTGCCTTCCAAATGAACCTCAAGCCTCCTTAAATAATATCCTCATTGACATGCAATGTCCCAGATTAGAATATTATCAATGGCTAAGATCATTTCTACTAGATCCTCATCTTCTTCTAGAAGTTACACCCACACTTAGATTAATACCCATTAATTATTTTAATTTCCTAAGTTTAGACTTAGGGTCCCATTGAAAATAATTAATTATTTTAATAAAATTTTCTCTGGGGGAAATTTTCCAAAACACTTTTTGGGTTCTTTGGAATACACGTGCCCAAGCCTCCCTGCAAAATTTGAGACTTAAAGCACATTTGATGCTACCAGAAATTAACAAAAGGTTGACAATGGGAGCCTTAACTATAAAATAAAATTCCTTGAGCATGAAATCCATGACTCAAGCACTACAAAATCATTTTATTTTCTTCTTTACATAAATTACATAAAATCATGATTACACATGTCATTATGAAGATCAAACCTAGTTACATTTTTCAATAGTAACTAGACGGAAAATTGGTGCTTAGATGCTTCACTAACTTATATGTTATGTAAATCCTAAGACCTAGGTGTAATGCAAGAATCTTGGTTACTTTTAGTTCTATGCCTATTCTAAGTACGACATTCCTCTTAACTATTTTGGAACCAATCTTTAGAGTAGGATGTGGGATGGAAGCCAACGGGAAGAAAGAAAAGGCTTGATTAATGACACTTCCAACCACTCGATGCCTCCAACACTGCAGATATTGTGACTCTGATGACTGCAATTTCACCTTGTTAACCACTAGAAAGGTGTTGAATCCCTCAAGCTAAATTGAGAAAGGGTGGTCCCAGAAGTCTATCAACCAAGCTTATTCTTGGAGGTGAATTATTAGTGCAACTAGACTTAGAATTCTTATGCAAGGTGAATGAGTGATTCTTGGGTTAAAATTGTTTAATGCTTAAGTACTTAAGTTATGATTAATATTCAATGATAAGAGTACTTATCAATAAATGGAAAGACCATCTTATTACCAAGAATGTTCCAATTATCAACTGCCAAGGATAAACGTATCTTCACAAGATGCTTAACCAATGATAGCAAGTTTAGAACACTTATCCAATGATGACAATTACAAAGTAAATGCCAATGATGATCCTAAGCCAATATTACGAGATGCTCACTTAGAATCAATCTCAAGATGCCAAAGATTAAGATAGACAATATAATGTGTCTAGAAATTATCCAATGATTCCTTTAGCAATATTCCTTAAATAATTAGATTCTTAACACAATAATTCCAATTAGATGCCAAGACACTTAAGAGATAGAGATATACTTCAATGGCAATGAAATTTCAATGCCCAAAGTGACATAAGCCATTCAACAAGATTAGAAAAATAGAGTTGTGATGTGTGAATGCTTACTTATTGCAAAATTAATGATTCTTGGAGGTTTTGAATGAGCTCAAAAGTAAACAAGCAAATGTTAGTTTTCAAAAAACCAATGTTAAGACAAGCTTCTTAACAATATCACTTAGAATCACTAGTTATTATCCTTTAGGACAAATGCAAGTAAATCACTCTAGATCCAAGGAATGACAAGCATGTAAGAACCAAATATGATCAACGAGATACCAAATGACTTTGCAAGTGATTATGTGATATATCTAACCTTATGATGATGTAATATTCAATATTATATGAGATCTAAAAGTACTTATGAAAATAGTAAGGAAAGAGTGAAAACAGTGAGCCCCCCATGTGAGAGTGTGCCAAAATGTGCCCAAAAATATCTAGATGCCAAAACAAGTTTTCCAATAAGAAATTATGAGGTTTTAATCCCTATTAATATGTAGATTCAAATTATGTCAGATCTGATCACAATTTTATGTAGAGATATTTGTCATGAAATTACCTAGATTTATTCCCAAGAAACAATGCCAAACTCATCAAATGAATAGTAAATTTTTATCATAAATTTCTTCTAATATTTAGGCAATTTAGATGTGATTTTTAGGGAATTCAAATGTGAATTTTATCATTGTTATGAATGTATTGAGAGAGCTATAGAAAACAATGAGGAAAATGGAGGGTTAGAGATCAAATCTTATGCACAAGTCCTTGAAGATTGCTTTCCCAAGTGGAATGTTTTTCCAATGGATTTGGAACCTAAAAATACCAAAATTGAGCCAATTTGTCCCTACAAAACCCACCAATATTTAGTCCAAAAATTTTAAAGACCAACCAGATGTGGAGGAAAGGAAAACTAAGGCCAAGAAGGCTAATGCTACGTCCAATAGGGCTAGAGTTAGGGTGAAAGAGACCTAGAAGTCCCAGTAGCTAAGGGAAAAAGACCTAATAGGCCTCATGACAAGTCCAAGAAGGTTTTTTTTGGGAAAAGGAGGGGAAAAAAGGCCCTAAAGGTGTTGTGGCCTAGGGTTTTGAGGCCCTTAAGGCATGGAGAACCCTAAAGGGAGCCTTTAAGAGGCCATCACAAGCCTAAAGCGGTTGCGTCCCTAGGAGGAGATGGCATTGAGTGTAGAGGTGGGGTTGAGAGGAGCAGTGGAGGAGGAAAGAAGTGGAGCAGAGGGAGAGATGAGCGAGGAAGGGAGAAAAGGGAATACAAAGGGAGATGAGAGGAGGAGGAGACTAGTAGAGGAGGGATAAGGGGATGGAAGGGCAAGGGAGGGCCCTCTAAGGCCTGCGCCTAGAGGGGAGGTCGAGGCCCTTAGCGGCTAATGAACACCCTCTAAGTGGCTGAGAAGGGTGATGCAAAGGTATAAGAGGCTGATGGTGAGGGTTTGGAGGAGAAATTCAGGCTTAGGAGCCCTAAAAACTTGAAACCCTTGCTGAAAAAAATTATTTTACTTCAACTCTTCAATTTCCTAAAAATGCTTTAGTATTTGTCCATGCAAAAAAAAATTGAGGCTAGATATTACACTCAAGGGCCTAGATCTAGCTCTAATCCAACAATTTTCCTTTTATCTCACCTACACAAATGAAATTACAAATACCCAAAACTGTAATATATAGAAAAAAATCAAAATTTACAAAACCCCAACTGCAAAACAAGGGCTAGAAAATAAAATAATTTACAAGATAATTATACAAATTATATTTACAAAGTATACAAGTGTACAATGCTTTAAAGAAATTTTGAGAAATATTTTTTTTTTTTGCAAATTTTTTATAAATGTCTAAATGCATTTCGAAAGATAAATGCCAAAACACAACCTTAGCATAGTTAGAAAAACTACAAAAATATTTAGGATCGAAACATAGTCTCCTTGTGCCCACATTTTGTGAACTTGGAGTCTAAGGGTTGGGGAACCTGCAACCATTATATATTTTCTTAAAGATAAACTGTTAGAATGCACAATGAATCAGATCACCTAAGATAAGCCCACAACTTACCAATAGAATGTTCCAACCACCTACAATGAAATAACGATTCAATTAAAATTATAAAGCAAAATATAGGAATGCCTGTACCCAACACATACCACAAATCAGTAGATCAAAGACACCATGAACTGCGCCCCAAATTCTTTATTATGATTATTCAAAATGTTCCTAGTGAGACAATAGCTTTACATAAGCTTTACAAAGTTACATTGTAAAAAACATGAAATGGCTTGAGACATAAATGACCTCTAATATAATATATATTATATATATATATATAAATATACTATAATTATATATATATAGTAAATATATATTATATATAATATATATATAAATATTATATCCTCCTGTGAAAATAATGGCTAGTTGGCTTAATCCTCGTCAAAATAATCTCTCTCATTAATAAATATTTGATTATCTTTTAATATTTGCAATCGAAAAAAAACATTTTTAAGGAATTTTCGAATTCTCATTAAAGCCCTTTTTTATTATCTGAGGAATATTTTTTTTAGTTAATTTCCTCAAAAAACTGACTTTGACCTAACCACCAAGGTCCAACGGTCCAGTTTTTCCTTTGTGGGGTGCCTCCAATATTACTTTCTTTAAGGCCCATGTTTTTTTCCACTTGGAGAATTTAATATCTCTAGCAATTTAATTTTCAACTCTAATTAATTGATTTGTTGGCTTAGGATTAATTTTATTTTTGCTAGAAAAAATAATTAATTGACACTTGAGGGGATTAATTATTTTTCCACCCTCAAATATTTTAGCCATGGTGTCAAAGTATGAAGGACCATGCAAAAAAATATTTTGTACGTAAGATTTTACAAAATTCAACCCTCAAAGGGAGAATATACGTTCATTATAGACCCTCGAATAACTTACCCAATTTTTCAACACAATATGATATAGTAGACCAAGTGACATGTAATGAAATAATTTAGCCAATTAGCTTAAATTATTCCCAAATCACTTTTACAAAAGTTTGGACTTAAACACTGGGACTCATCTAAGACTTTGACGATAAATTCCACCATAGCTTTGGGGTGAGGCTAGAGGGAAAAACTCCACCAATCATCTATGTTTAGAAACATAGATAAATTAGTGAGATGAAAAGACTTCCTAGGATGAAAGGCGTCGCCAAAATAATAGGCATACCTAGGTTGTTACATACATACACGATATTACTAGCATGGAAAATTTTAGGGGCGAATGTTTGACCTTTGGCGAAATTAAGGGGTTTTAAATTTTTAGTCGGTGAATATTTTGTATCATAGTACATTTTTACAAATCACCTCAAATAGCCCACCTTATTTTAAGGGAGAGGGTAAAAAAGGTAAATTTAGCCCTTTAAATTAGGAGATACAACCTTCCATTCACCCATTTTCAAGAATAGGTTTTATTTAAGTGAATCCTATGGGCCAAAGGCCCAAATACCATATTTATAAAAGAGGTATGGTAAATTAATAAAAATATAAATAAATGAGAGGTATTGTAAATAAATAAAGCATTTTTTATATTTACTCCATAAGTCACCTTATATACATGCAAGGGTGTAAACAA
>APFE030574112.1:2769-18192 GCA_000404065.3 Pinus taeda | reverse complement strand
AACAACTTAGCGTTTCTCGAAATCTTAATGACTATGTTTGCATTTACTAAATTCCGTTCATTTCCCTTGTTTTTCTTTTTTATTCATGTTTCTCTGCAACTAGTATTCCATGGTGAGTTTTCTCTAGTGTTCTCACACAAATCATTTAACATGTTGTTTTGTCTCTCATATGTTGGGTGGAGTGACTCTTCAACCTTTTGGCGGCTTCGTCAAAGGTAATTGGGATTGAAACCCTTTCTTGTGCCATTTGTCACTTATATTGCATTACTTATAGTTTACATATTATGCCACTTGGACAGTAATTGGCATTTTCTCCATTTGTGTTTGTAGGATAACAAATATTTCTCTCTTTATTGAAGGTCCTTTTAAACACCTCTCCTCAAAGCCCTTGCAGTAAGTTTTTGTTTTGTATACTATTATGTTCTAACTCAAATGGAGGTTGGCTACATGAGTTATAATACTCTTGAAGCTCCATGTGTTGATGACCTTAGGTGATATTTTTCCTACTTGTTATTTTTCTATTGATATAAGTCGGGCTCGATGTTTTGAGGTATTGGTGGTATAAATCCATTTCACAACTCACTATTACTATAGTGGGTTTGTTCCTTTTGTTAATAAACAAGAAGTTTCAAAAGTGTGTTGAATTCATTACTTCTCATCTCTTTGTTTTCAATTCCTCAATTGAGATTTCCATAAATTGCATATGCTTGTTGTTACAGATAGAAAAATGGGTCTCGTAACCCTTGGTGGTATATCTTAATGTTATTTATTTTGATTTGTTTTGAGAACATATGGGGCTTTTGTCGATTAATGTTTATATGAAAAAAGTCTTGTTGAGTTTAGGGTTCTTAGGTTATGACTACAACCCAAATTTTTCAATTTGTTAATTATAAATTTATTTTGGTCTTTGCAACTCTCAACAGATTATTGTTATGTAAGAGTAGTCTTGATGGCATTCTATATTACTTCATTTTAGTAGTCATTGTGTTAGCGTTTATAGTCTTAAATATCGCTTGTTGTTCTCTTCAATGCAAATTTTTGTATGGAAATGGATGGTTGTAGGAAGCCACTTCTCCACCAGTTCATTTTGTTATATTATTTTCTAAAGAGTTATTACATGGTTTTGATACTTCCAACTATTATTTCTAAAGTTTCTTTTGTACCCTAACTAGGTTTTTGTCTAGCACTACACTTATAGAATATTATTGTTGTAACTTGTTATAATTTGGGGTTTTTCTTTGAAACCCTAAATTCCAAGTAATAACCGTGTTTTTTGACATTTATCATATTTGTGAGTAATTTCACATATATGTAGAACCTATTGTTGATTTCTCTCACAATTTCTTTTATACATTGTTTACCATAGTTTAAATCTCCTTAGTTTGATAAGGAAATAATAATATTCTGTGAATACCTATGCATTCGACATATTCCATTATCACAAGGTGTTTTACGTTTATTTTATTAATATAGAAATGTGCTATATTATATATATTATTATTATTTATATACATCAGAAATAATTATTTTCCTTTTCCCCATTCATTTTACTCATTCCGCTTACGTTTCTGTGTAGGTGGAGGAAATATCCTATTTTACTAATTTCCATTAGTATCTTAGTTTTCATACATATCTTTGTCTTATTATTTTGTGTTAATGAGGTCCCAATTTAGGATACTATTACCAATTTAAAGTTTATATTGTTTCATTCGAGGTACTACTATTTTTTCTTGAAAATATAATTTTTCTTTTGATTTTTCTAGAGTAATGGTCATCCTTTACTCATATGGAGTTCATTTTTCCCTCACCAAGTTAGACACCTAGCTCCTGATTTCTGCATTTGTGCCTCTTGTGCTAGATTCCTTGAATTTGTTTTGTTTTTATGAAATTGTATTTATATATTCTTCCTAATTGGAAGTTTTTTGAAGGCATAAAGCTTCATGTTGTACAAAGAGCTTTGTCTTTCTATTTCTTTTGGAGAAAATATTTTACTAAAACCCTATTGATATGACCATGTATGGACTTATAAGAATCTTTAAACCTCAATTATATTATAAATGTATTATTTCAATATTAATAACTATGGATTTTTTATTTACCTTATTTAATTCTATTTTGCTTATAAGAGGTATCTACTACCACCACTCAATATATTAACTTTGATAATTTTGATTTCACAATTACCACATATAATTTTACAAATGCTTATTAAATATTCTAAAAGCATTAAATTTGTTAATTACATAGACCTTTATTTTAACATTATTTATTTAGTATAAGAAAACGGATCAATATATACTATTATTGTTCTACTATAATGGATATTAATAGAAGATCAATCAGGAAATCTATATATTGAATTGTATTTATCTATAAAAAATATCTATTATTTATAATAAATATAATATATATATAATATATTAAATATAATATATAAATTAATATATATAATATACTATATAAATTCTAACATGGCACTATTCTATTTCATTAATGTACTATACAAGAAATTTATGGATGGATAATAGTTATATTCTATTAATCTTTTCTATGTTAAATTTTCTAATTAGAAATTATAACAAAGAGATTACATTAATTCTACTATATCTAAGTATTAATGATAAAACTCATACCCATATCATCTTTATTTTTCACCGTGTTAAAAATAAATTTGAAAACAAAACTTTAACATTTTTCGTTTCCTTGAGCAAACAAAATAATTATTATAGATAGAGATACTGACTCAAATAGTTTTCTAGAAAATTAATAATCAATTACTTGGATCCTCCTAACCTTGACACTATAAAGACAACCAATTCCCCTCAAATATACCATGCCTACAATTTCTTTTTGTCTCTATTTCTTGCTTCTCTTCGGGGTCTTATGCTCTCAGAATGAGACAAAAGAAAGTAAAACAAAAGATTTTGTCCATTCTCATCTACCACTCTTTTTTGTTTAATAATTGCCTCTACCTCACCTATATGTGGAAGGTAGTTATCAACTCATTAATGAGATTTTGTTTCCCACTCCAAAAGAGAATTCCCTCCCTTCTAGGGAAACAATTGATTGACCAATATCGTATTTCCTCAATTAAATCTAATCATCCATATTAGATTCCTAGGACTTATTATGATTGATGGGAAATAAATATTCCACAATAATTTGCAGCCTGAACTCTTCTATCCATTTGTACTCAAAAACTAATTTTCTAGATTTTCTTTGTTTACAAAATTAAAGCATCATAATTACAAATTTACAATCAATTATTATTAGTAATAAATTACTGATAATTAAAATTTTCAAATGTCTTTCAAACTAAGACATTAAACTAGAAACACAAATATTGTACATTTAATTACATAAAAATATCAAGCTAGGGGATATCACATCCTCCCCACTTGAAATTTGGCACCGTCTATTGGAAATTGTAACTAGGTCTGGCCTTCATAATGACCTTTCATAAATGTCATGAAATTATATATTTTGTATAAGAAAAGAAAAATAAAATAAATTTTATTTTTATTTAAAACATGGGTCTCTGCTCAAGTCTAGGTCAAATCATGTTCATTGTGCTTCTAGGTCTTTCTAGGATAAAGAATAATTTTATGTCATGTATTATAGTCCCTTTCAGACTCATTGTAACAAAAGAAAATATTTATTTTTGTTAATAAAAGTCCATTTATTCCTCCAAGATGAAGTCATCCCCATTCAAGGATAGTTCAGCCTAAGAGAGGGTTAGTCGACCCCTCAAGAACGCTATAAATACAAGGAGCTCAATCTCATTTGGTGCAGTCACTTATCACAAGTTTGCCATAGTAAAGGAGAAAAAGAGATAAAAGGATGAAGGAAAGAAGGAAGAATCAAATTTTTTTGGGATAATCTTGCTCTCTCTTTGTCTACACATGTGAAGTTAGGGTTTTTGTGTAGCTGCTTGTTGCAGGAGGCTAAAATTGTAGGGTTAAAATTTTGAGGAGCAGATGCAGTGCTAAAATTTTAGAGTGAATTGTAGAAGGTCAAAGTTTTGAAGTTGCCTTGGAGAGATCTTACAGGGGGTTGAATTAGTTCTTGGGAGGATTCTAGGCTTTGGTCTTTGGGTCTTGGAAGTCTCATTGTATGAATATTTTATGAGAAGAGAAGCATTATTTCCAGGTTTTCCCTTGGAGGGGTTTTGCCCTAGCTTGGAGCCTATATCATGTGTACTTTGTTTCATTGTGATCTTCATTGTTTCAGTAATTGCTTGATGAACAAATAATAATAAGTAATAAAAGTAAAACTAACATCACAAGTAATTAGAAAGTGAGGAAAGTCAACAATAATATGCAAAACCCTTGATTTTCCAACATAGTATCAGAGTTAAGGTGCAAGAAGGGGACTAAAGATCACATCTTAGTTGGCACTATGATAGATATTATCAAGAATGGTTTCAAGTTCCTTGGGAATCACACTATCTTCATCGAGGGTTACATCCTAAATATCATCTCCAAATTAGCAAAATAAGTGAAGTATGGAAGTCTATTTTCTACTTTGTATGGTACTTTCAAGGATGAGAATGTATGAGTTATCAATAGTGGTGCCTCCAGACATATGATGGGACAATGAAACCAACTCTAAAATTTGTCAAAAGGAACATCCTATCATTCAATTGAACTTGGAGACAAGAAGAGATATCCAATCAAAGGATTGAACCTACTTCGTTGGAGCTCGAATCTAGTGAAAGTATTCACCTCAATAACATTCTATATGTTCCAAGTTTGAACAAAAACTTACATTCTATTTCTTCTCTAGAGGATAAGGGTAATAGAATTTCCTTCAATGATGTAAAGGCTTTGATTTGGGGTAACATCTCTAGTATTGAAAATGCTAGGGTGATTTGGATTCATGATGGGACATTATATTGACTTTTTACACCTCTATATAAAGCCCTAGTTCACTTGGATGTGAACCATTCCAAACTATGGCACAGAAGGTATGGATGCCTTCATTATAGGATTTTTCCATCTCTAAATCAAATGGTCAATGACATCCCCAAATTAAAGGAAGAACATGAAGGGACCTATAATGGTTGTGCTCTAGGAAATAATGTGAAGAAGCCATTTGCAAGAAGTGATGCTAGATCTAAGCAAGTTTTTCACCTCATACACTTTGAGATATGTGTTCCTATGGTAGTAAATTCCCTTGTTTGGCATCAATATTATGTGACCTTCATTGATGATTTCTCACGGAAGACTTGGTTATACCTTCTTAAGAATAAAGATGATGTATTCGAGAAGTTTCAAGAATTTAAGAATGAAGTAGACAATCTGACTAAAAGAAAGATCAAGATTCTGAGATCTGATAATGGTGGAGAATATACATCCAAAGAATTGATATAATTTTGAAAGGAAGCATGGATTAAGAGGGAGATTATTGTTCATTGTAATCCTGAATAGAAAGGTGTGGCTAAAAGGAAGAACAAAACAATTGAAGAATGTGTAAGGGCCATGATTCATGACCACTATCTCCCTCAATTATTTTGGGGAGAAGCATGTGTCACAATTATTTACTTGTAGAACTGAAGTCCTCACAAGATTCTTAACAACATGAATATAGAAGAAGCAGTTAAAGTAAAGAAGCTAAGTGTGGATCATCTTCAAATATTTGGGTATATTACTTATATTTATATGTAGAAGTACAAAAGGAAGAAGTTGGATCCTACCAATATGAAGGGTATCTTTGTTGGGTATAGTGCTTCTTCAAAATCTTACAAAATCTATGTCAAGGAGGATCGTCAGATCAAGGTAAGCAAGGATATCATCTTTGATGAAAGTATAGATTACAAGAAATCAAAGTATGTTCTAGTTGACTTTGATGATGGAGAGATATCTATATTTGAGGATATAATGAGGGACAATCAAGATCAAGATCTGACTCCAGAAGATGTTGAAGGTCCTAGTGAGCATGTGAAATAAGTGATTGTTCCTGAAACTAGAAAGAGGCTTGCTTTGTTGAGAACTACTCTCCAAGAGGAAAAATGACACACATCAAAGGGGACCTTTAGGGAAAGTAAAAGACTGAAAAGTATTCTGGATATTCAACATATATGAAGAATATTATTGAATATGACCCTTCCTCCTATGAATACGCAACTAAACATTAAGAGTGAAGTAATATGATACCAATCAATTATAAAGAAAGGTATTTGTGAAATCATTCCTAGACCAAGTGACAAATAAATAGTCACTTCAAAATGGATATATAAGATAAAGAATGTTGCAGATTGGAGAATTGATAAATATAAAGCAAGTTTTATAGCAAGAGGCTTCTTACAGAAAGAAGGTATTGATTATGAAGAAACCTTTTCTCCTGCAATTAGATATGCAACAATTAGATCACTTTCTTCTTTGGTTGCTTCTATGGGATGGAACATCCATCAAATGTATGTTAAGACAACTTTTTTGAATGGGACTATTGATGAAGAAGTTTACATTGAGAAGCCTCAAGGATTTGAAATAAATCAGAGGGAGACTCATGTCTGCAGATTGAAGAAAGCTCAATGTGGCTTAAAGTAAGAACCTAGAGTTTTCTATGTAAGAATGGATGCATACCTATTGAGGCTTAGTTTTACCAAGAGTTTTTAATATCATAACTTATACATCAAGGTGGTCCAAGGGGAACCAATTATCATACTTTCGTATGTGTATGATCTACTTGTTGCAAGTGTAAAACATCAAATTCAGAGATGCATGAAGTAGTTAGCAGCCAAGTTTGACATGAAGGATTTGGGGATTGTGCACTATTACTTGGGACTAGAGATTTAGCAGAAGCTAGGTGAAATATATCTTGGTCAAGGGAAATATGTGATGAAGATTCTACAAAAATTTGGCATGATGGATAGTAAGCCTATGATGACTCCTATCATTACCAATTTAAATAAGTTGAGGAGTTTTCATTCTAGTCTGGTGGATCCTACTTGCTATAGGCATTTGATTGGGTCCTTAATGCACTTGGTAAACACTAGACCAAACATTTATTTTGCAATAAATTCCCTCAGTTAGTTTCAGATGGATCCAAAACATGATCATTATATTATATCCAAGCACATCCTTAGATATTTGCGTGGAACTATACATCATTGCCTTCATTATAATGGTAATTAGACTAAAATCATGGGATACACATATTCTGATTAGGGTGGTAGTAAGATAGATGGAAGAAGCACAATAGGTGGATGCTTCAGCTTAGGATCTTCCATGGTCTCATGGATGAGAAGAAAGTAGGATATAATTTCTTTGAGTACTATTGAAGTTGAGTATGTTGTTGTAAGTGAAGTTTGTCAGGAAGCAGTTTGGCTTAGGAAGTTATTATCAGATTTGTTTGAAGGAGAGCTTATCCCTACACAGATAAATTTTGATAATGAAAGATATATAAGATTGACTGAAGACCCAATGTTTCACTCTAGGATGAAGCATATAAATAATAAGTATCACTACATCAAAATCTTGGTAAGATATAGGGTCGTGGAGTTTCACTATCTACCTACAGATGAATAGGTATCAGATATTCTAAATAAAGCATTACCAAACAAGAATCTTGAGTACCTAAGAGGTAATCTTGGTTTGGTAGACATGTCATCCCTAATTGAGAGGGAGTGATGTTGGATATGTATTGTATTTATGGGTCATGCACTAGACTAAGACTAACAACCATAAGTCTTAGTGATGGACATAAAGAAATAATGGAGTCTGGAGGTTTGGATAAGCATCTAATATTGGAACCTCTTATGGATTTTTGAATCTAGGAAAAGAAGTTGTAGACCGATAGTCTTTGAGGATGAGGTAGGGAATCTAAGATAAGAGAAGTCGAAGACGATACAAATTCTTTGAGCATTCAGGACTGGAAATCCAATATAATAATTCTCCTAAAAGGACATACCCAGTGAACATCTGAATGGGGTATGTGCCTTAGAGGTAGTATGGAAACTCATGTAAAGCCTCCCAGCATGATGTCTAGTTAAGACCTTCAATGACAATGTTGGTCATGATATAGATGCTTGATAGATGACTTATCAATCTGGCTCTTCTTATGAGAACTCTATAAGGATGATATTCCTTTTACTTCATGATGGGATTATGAATACCTCCTTAGTTAAGAGGGAGTGTTCGAAATTGTAACTAGGTTTGGTCTTTAAAATGACCTTTTGTAAACATGACATTATATTGTTTGTATAATGAAAGAAAAAGAAAGAAAATATTTTTTATTTTATTTAAAGCATGGTTTCATGCTCAAGTCTAGGTTAAAGCATGTTCTTCATGCATCTAGTTCTTCTTAGGTATTTCTAGGACAAACAATAATTTATGTCATGTATTATAGTCCCATTTGGACTCATTGTAACAAAATAAAATATTTATTTTGTCAACAAAAATACATTTATTTCTCCAAGAACAAGTCAACCCCATTCAAGGATAGTTCGGCCTAAGGGGGAGATATTCGACCCCTCAAGAAGGCTATAAATACAAGGAGTTAAATCTCATTTGGTATACTCACTCATCACAAGTTCGATCTACAATAGCGTAGGAGAAAAGACCTAACAAAAGAAGGAAGAATCATGGTTTATGGGGATAATCTCTCTCTCTCTCTCTCTCTCTCTCTCTCTCTTTATTTCTTTGTACACATGTGCAAAGTTAGGGTTTATATGTAGCTTCTAGTTATAGGAGGTTGAAATTCTAAGGAACAATTGTAGGGCCACAATTATAGAGCGGGGCTACAAAAGTTCGATGTTTTGAAGCTGTCTTGGAGAGATCTTGTTGGGGGGTTGACTTGGTGCTTTGGAGGATTTTGGGCTTTGGTATTTTGGTCTTGGAAGTTTCATTGTAATAATATTTTGTAAGAAGAGAAGCATTCTTTATGGATTTTCCCCTTGGAGAGGTTTTGCCCTAGCTTGGATCCTATATCTTGTGTACTTTGTTTTGTTGTGATCTTAATTGTTTTGGTAATTAATTGATGAATAAATAATAATAAGTAATAAAATTCCAACTAACATCACAATTAATTATCAAGTAAAGTCAATAATAATCTGTAAAACCCTTGATTTTCCAACACTGTCTTGGTGTTTGATCAATGCCTTTCTAGAACAAATTCTAGTTTATCAAAATAGAGATGGATATGATAATTTGAAATCATCCTCCAACTCCCATGTTGCCTCTTCCAGATTGAAATGTTTTCATTGAATTTTTAGTTGTGTTATATCCCTATTCTGAAGCGTGACTACAATTCGGTAGAAAATGCACAATGGTTCTGCTAGGAACTCTCCCTCTAGTTCTACTTGTACAACATTCCAATCAATGATGTTATTTGGATCATCCACATACTTCGTTAGTAAAGGCAAATGCAAAACATTGTGAACTTTTATGTTTACTGGAAGGGACAGTTGATAAGAAACAAGTCCAATTTTGGCTATGACTTCAAAAGGTCCATAATATCTTGGTGATAACTTAGCACAACTTCCAAGTCTAAGTGTGCTCTTCTTGGGTTTCATTTTCAAATACACATGATCCCTCACATTGAATTATTTTGATAGTCTTTTCAATTATGCATAGATATTTTGACGAGCTTAAGTTGTATTTAGGTTTGTCTAACCTTCTTAACCAAATATTCCATTTATTTTAACATATTTGGCCCCAATACTAACCGATAATTAGGATGGTCCCAACTCAAAGGTAGTTTGTATTTTATGCCCCAAGTTACATAAAAGGAAATCATATTTGAAGAAGTTTTGTATCCATCGTTATAAGTTGTTGATAGTTTTGGATACCACCAACATATAGGGGGTCTCCTCGATGTGAAGTCCCAATTAGATGTCACATTGCTTGGAGTAGGATCCCCATTCGAAGTATTGGACTGACCACCATAACTTAAGGTTTTCCTTGGTTGCAAGGAGTAACATAAGATATTAACACACAACTTTTGAAATGAGAAAGCAAGTTGACACTATGAAACACCAATTGTAATGTGTGAAAGGATGCCTTCACGTGATGGGAGACAAGTGTTGAGAAATGGAAACAAGAGAGTCCAGCTTAATTTATCCTCGAATTAAACTGGAAATTTAATTCAAATTCTATTCTCATAGCAACTTAAAATAGTCAAATTAAGTTTATTAAACTTACTTAACTTAGGAAATTCGATTTGGAAGTATTTCTGACATCATGTGTATGTTCTCCCTACTTTGTAGGAGTACAATATGAGTTAATTGTGGGTTGTAAAATAGAAGACTTAGTTTCATGAGTCAATTCAGTTAAATTAGTTATCAAACTAATTGAGAGAACTAATAGTGAGTTAACAGTCAGTCGTGTCACTAATGAACTCCATCAGTGCTACTCTAATTAACTGAATATTTACTCATCAGAAACTCATGCATTTCGATTCTGAGAAAGACCTAGTTGAGACTAGAGGGAAGGGATAGTGTACTATTTTCTTTAGATTTTTCTAAGTTTCATTGACAGTGCATGCAGTCAGGAACTGATCCTTGAGGGATTGCGTAGTTTTTAGAGGCTTTATTTCCCTTTAAATACAAGTTATGATCCATAGGAATTACACATTGGTATAGAGACTTGGAGAGCTTGTGAAGAGGCTATGCTTTGGCCTTGAGCTTGCTTATGAGTTGGAGATTCAATTTGCTGAGTGTTGGGATTGTTCTTGAGAGAACAAGCATTGTACGTTCATCTTGATTTTCTGTATTAATACAAAAGAGAAAGTGGGGTTTTAGTTGTATCTTTCCTTGGATATTTATTATGTTATCTGCCTTTGATTCTCTTCCTCTATTGATTATTGTTTGCTCGATGTTTCTGGTATTCTGTTGTAAAGAGTAGAAGTATATTCTTGTCTCTTTCTTTAGAAAATTGCATTATCTTGTTAATCTACAGGATTTTATACATGGTATCGAAGCAAGATTGTTTTTTGGGCTGAAAGTTTGTAGAGAAGATTTGAACATTCATGTGCAAAATTTTCAGAAACAAATTGTAGATCTATATTCCTTGCAAAAATTTACCCAAATTCAAAGAAATAATTGGTCGAATAAAAGTTCGTATGAGGAAGAGATCATTGATTTAAAATCAACTCTCTAGAGGCGATTTCGAAGTTTTGAGTTTCTGGGTTACAGGTGAAAGTCGAATTTCCAATATGTACTTTAGGATCGGTAGATGGAGTTCCATGGGTTGAGGCTTGAGTATGCCTTGGAAGGCACTCGAATTTCATAGCCTTGAGGGATAGGATGGAGGTTGTACTAGAGGAGAATGGCTTGAAGGAATTTGTTGAACAAGCAATTCCTAAGCCGACAGCTACTAATGCATAGAACTTGGCTGAATTGAAGAAGTGTGTGGCAAAAGCAAGGCTAATAATCCCTGAGGGAGTTCAAGATCATATTGTATCAAGGCTCCATGGAAAGGAAACCCTGCATGCTATGTTGAAAACATTGACAAACTTGTATCAGAATACCAGTGATCAAAGGAAGTTGTCACTAAAGGATAAACTTCGTAAAATCAAGATGGAGAAAGGTGAGACGATTCCAAAGTACTTGACCAATTTCACTCAATGTCAGGATGAACTTGGAAGAGTTGGAATCATGGTTTCCAAGGAGGATATGGTGAGCCTTTCTCTTCTTGGACTCCCAAATATTTGGCATAGTTATCATGACTCTATCAATGGTCGAGAGAAGATGCCAGATTGGGAACGACTATGTTTGGATTTGAAGCAGGATAAGATCAAGAGGAACACCAGGGATGGCTCTTCATCAAAGACTGATGATGAAGAGAACTGTGCCTTAGTGATTAAGGTGAGGAAGGGGACAAGTAAAATTTCCCATTCCAAATCAGATTCTTATCATGGAGGTAAGAAGAAGGGCATGATGAAAGTTAAATTCTTTCATTGTCACAAGATCAGACACTTTGCTACAAATTATCCATTGAATAAGTCCAAGGAGAATTCCTCAAGAGGAGCCGCACGTGAGGATTTGGCCTCCCAATTTGAATTGAATCTTTTCCTCATTGCATGCATGGTGTCTTCAATGATGGGAAGCATCTGGTACTTAGACATTGGAGCTTCTTTCCACATGATTGGTGACAAAGAGTTATTCAGTGAACTATAGGAGAAAGATATCAAGATGCATATCGAGATGGGTGATGACAGTAAGTATAGTGTTATTGGTGTGGGCACTGTTACTTTTCAGAGGGAGGATGCAACTCCACTCACCTAGAAGAATTTTATGCATGTACCTGGACTGACGAAGAACTTGGTATCCATTGCCATGCTTGAGGATAGAGTCTATGATGAGTTCTCTTCAAAAGGAAAGGCGTTCCTTCAACACATAACCACAGGTCAAGTAAAGAAGATAGGGATTTGAGTTCAGAATCTCTATAAGATAGAGGTAGAGGATTGTGTTGCTTTGAGTTCAAAAGTGGAAATGATGTTGAGTCCAGATGTTGGCAAGTTGTGGCACTGGAGATTGGACCACTTGCATAATGGGGCTTTGAAGATATTGTAGCAAATATATATTGGTCTTCCCAAAGGTAAGCTTGAGCAAGTTGCTACATGAAAGGGTTGTAATTAGGAAAATACACCAAGTCTTCCTTTAGAGACAGAGAAAGTCGAACATAGTCTATTCTGGAGAGATTCCATTCAAATGTGTGTGAACCATTCTTGATAGCATCCACAACTAAACACAAGCATTATGTTATATTTTTTGATGACTATTCTCATAAATTTTGGGTATTCTTTATGTAGAAAAATGATCAAACTTTCACAAAGTTTTGTGAGTTCAAAAAATTGGTAGAGAAAGAGTCTGACAAGAAGGTTAAACATGTACAAAGTGATAACAGTGGTGAGTATGTCTCCAATGAGTTTAAGAACTTCTGTGCAGTGGAAGGGATTAAATGAGAGTTGATGGCACCCCATAACCCTCAACAAAATGGGGTTGCTAAGAGGAAGAACATGAGCATAGTAGGGGCAACAAGGGCGATGTTACATGATAAGGGTCTAACACTACACTTGTGGGCTGAGGCATGCAACACATCGGTTTATGTTTAGAACCGTACCCTACATCAGATACTTGAGATGAAGACACTAGAGGAGGCTTATTCTAGTAAGAGGCCAAATATTGGTCACTTCAGGATTTTTGGGTCATCGGTTTATTGCCATGTGACCAAAGATTCACAGAAGAAGCTTGATCCAATAACAAAGTTTGGGATCTTTGTGGGGTACACCGTTACACCCCACAACCATTAAGTGTACATGCAAACTAGTCAGATGACAGTGGTTTGCAGAAATATCAGGTTCGATGAGGAGAAGGCCATGCAAGTATCCCTTGAGATGGAGCTTGAGCTACATGCAGATGAGGAGATTTTAGCTCCTAAGGTTGAGGGGCCTCATATTGATGTGGAGAAACCACATGCAGAGTTTCAGAGAGTGGAGACATCCACTAAGGAATTGTATTCCAAAGATGGAAGAAAGCACACTAGAGAGGTTGACAAATTTTTGGATGATGCATGTGAGAATGTGGGGGCACCCTCTTCCCAGCGTAGATAGTGGAGGTCACTAGAGAGGTACACTGGATACATGGAACTTATGGGTGCATGTGTTGTGACAGAGCCATATTCCTTTCAAGAAGCAGTGCAACAACTAGTTTGAGTTGATGTTATGGTGGAGGAGTATGACTCCATATATCAAAACAGTGGTTGGGATGTGGTCTCGAGATCAGAGGACAAGTTAGTTGTGAGCTCTCATTGACTTTACAAGGTAAAGTAAGCTGCATATGGTATTGTGGAGAAGCATGAGGCCAAATTTGTGGCCCATGGCTTTTCACAGGTAGAGGGGATTGAGTATGATGAGACCTTTTCTCATGTTGCAAGGTACTTATCAATCGGATCTATTTTTTCACTATCAGCACAGATGGGTTGGAAGATCCATCAGATGGATGTGAAGAATCCCTTCCTCAATAGCATGATTGAGGAAGAGGTGTACATAGAGAATCCTGAAGGTTTTTAAACATTGGATTATGAGTCGCATGTGTGCCAACTCAAGATAGCATTGTATGGGTTGAAGAAAGCACCCTGTGCTTGGTACACCAGGATATATAGCTACTTCACTGGGTTGGGCTTCACAAAAGCTAAAGCGGATGTGAACCTGTATCACATATTGGTGGAAGGTAAGTTGTTGATGATTGTAATTTATGTAGATGATCTCATACTGACAGGTGATGAGAAACTCATCAAATCTTGTAAGGAGGACCATGCAAGATAGTTTGAGATGAAGGAGTTGTTTGTATCTCAGGGCAAGTATGCCTATGAGATACTCAGGAGATTCTGCATGGAGAGCATTAAACCCATGGAGACTCCTCTAGCTGGTAATTGGAGGAAGGAGGATGCTACTTCAGGGGAAGAAGTGGAAGCTACTATTTACAGGGAGCTTGTGGGTTCACTCGTACTTGGTGAACACATGACAAAATATGTGATATGAAGTTAACCAACTTAGTCAAGCGATGGTTAGGCCTATGAAGCTGTATTAGAAGGTAGAAAATAATCTATTAAGATACCTCAAAGGCACTACTTAGTTTGGGTTATGGTACAGATGGACAGAGGGAGTGAAGCTTCAAGGCTTCACCGATGTAGATTGGGAAGGGAGTCCATCCGACAGGAAGAGCACATCAGGTTGGATCTTTAGTATTGGGTTAGCATCAGTTTCTTGGTACATTAGGAAACAGAGATCGGTTGCACTTATTTTAGCAGAGGTATAGTACATGGCTGGAAGTAAGGAAACATGTGAGGCTATATGGATGAGGAAGATCTTGGTTGGTTTGTTTGTTCAGTAGATGGATCCGAAACTTATTTATTGTGATAATTAGTTGTATCAAACTCTTTGAAATTCCATTTTTTCATGATCGATCCAAGCATATTGATATTTAGTATCATCATATCAAAGATTGTGTATTGAGGCGGATCATGTTGTTAGATTACATTCCCACAGAGGAGCAAGATGTTGACATATTGACAAAGGCATTGTTAAAATGTATATCTAACCCTGAAATATTATGATAATAGAAATAACCCAAGAATAACAAGATAGAAATAGAATGAAATGCTTCTTTATTATCAAACCCTTAAGGTAGGGCAACACCATACATTCACTCCTTAAGGAAGGAGAACACTCCACAAGCCATATGCCTGTTCATACAAGAATACTTCTCTTCATATCTCTCCATGTGGAGTCTCTAGCCTCTATATAGCCTCATACATACAATACCATGCATCATTACCATGGTTTCCTCATACCATCAACTAATACCATGGGCCCCTTACATTATTATTAACTACTTGTGGTCCCTTACATGACATGGGTTAACCACCTTATTTATTACTATGGCCCATCCCATTATACATTATTACCTTGGGTACCTCC
>APFE030574107.1:66022-79605 GCA_000404065.3 Pinus taeda | reverse complement strand
CATGCAGTTGGGGTTGTCAGCAGGTATATGTCAAATCCAGGAAAAGAACACTGGTCAGCAGTGAAATGGGTGCTTCGGTATTTGAGAGGCACAAGTGATTATTGTATCACTTATAACAGGAGTAGTGAATTTGTTTGTGGATATGTTGATTCTGATTTTGCAGGTGATTTGGATAAGAGAAGGTCAACATCAGGGTATGTCTTTTCTCTTGCAGGTGGAGCTATTAGCTGGATGTCAAAGCTACAGAACATTGTTGCTTTATCCACTACTAAAGCAGAATACATAGCTGCTTCACATGCTTGCAAAGAAGCGATTTGGTTGAAAGGTTTGTTTGGTGAGTTTGGTAGGTTACAGGACAACATCAAGTTATTTTGTGATAGTCAAAGTGCAATGCATTTGGCTAAGAATCCGGCCTATCATAGTAAATCAAAGCATATACCTATCAAGTACCATTTTGTAAGACAAGTTATCATTGAAAGGGGTGTCTCTCTTGAAAAAGTGCATACAAAGGAAAATTGTGCAGACATGTTCACGAAACCAGTTTTGTTAGAGAAGCTACATTGGTGTCTAGCTTCTCTTGGCTTGTAGAAAAGATAAAATAATAAAGGAACAAGGTATCAGGCTAATTGTTGTCAAGGTGGAGATTGTTGAGATTTTCTGTTCATTAAATTTGGCAAAGATCTCATGTATGTGACAACAATAGGATTTGTTGCTAAATTAGCTCCATTTATTCTTGAGGAGTTATTGCATCCTATATTTGTTGTGAGAGAATTTATGATTCATTTCTCTACTCCCAGCTATAAAAAATTTAAGCCCGTAGAGGATATTGGGGCTGAGAGTGTGTGAGGAACAAAATTGTTGTAATCTCATGTTGCATAATAAGATTGCCGATGCCTCTGTTTGGTGGATGTAGCCCATATTGGTTGGGTGAACCACATTAAAAACTTTGTGTTATTTTTTTTTATGATTTTATGTGTGCTGTGTATGCTTATTTAATTTAAGTTGCGCATTGTTTGCTCCAACAATGAAGAACTCATCAAGAAATTTAACAACTTAAAGTAAGGAAATGTGATCAAATGTAAGAACGGTTAAAGAGAAGAATTAAAAAGGAAAGATGAGGAAATTCCAAATTATGAAACCATAAATAAGACATAGAAAAATAAATTAAAGAAAATATTAAATTATAAATCAAGAAATTATTAAAATAATTAATGTAAAAACTATAAATTAAGAAATTATTAAATTAATTAATGTAAATATAAAAAAGATGGAAGAAAAAAATATTCAAATAGGTGACCATAATATAATTGATAGGGTGGAACTGTAACTCAAAGTATAAGGGTAACAATAATAGTACTATTTCAAAGGAAAGAGTATTTGAAGATTAAGCACAACAATTAAAGCATATTATTGTACAAGGGAAAAAAATGGATGGTATAGGTGCAAAAAACAAAAAACATCAATGGTTGTGTCATATCAACACACTCATTCCTAACAAACTTGGCAAA
Source organism: Pinus taeda (assembly GCA_000404065.3). Lineage (NCBI taxonomy): Eukaryota > Viridiplantae > Streptophyta > Pinopsida > Pinales > Pinaceae > Pinus > Pinus taeda. Next base: position 78,097 of record APFE030574107.1, on the reverse strand, counting down.
AGAAACAAGAAGATCAATGCAGACATTACCAAGGAATAAGATGGCATAATTGAGGGTATTCAAGGAGTCATTATTCAACATGATTTATCAAAGACCAACATTTACAACAAATTAGAGAACCTACGTCAATGTGGGGAATCGAAGAAAAATAAGCTCTCAGGGACCAAAACTTACAGTAATTACATTCATATGGATGAATAATAATTAGTGGCAAAAACTATGGAGGAAGAAGCAAGAGGGGTTATTTTTTCCCCAACGAAGAATCAAAGATTAAATTTGCATGGGGTCTATGGATTGTTAGAAAATCGGAAAGGCGGAAAGATTTTCTTATATTGATAATTACTTGTGATATTATTGTGTTCTTATTAACTTCTTTATGTTCTTCCTTTATCTTTTTCTCATCAGGAAATTATCAAAACAAAAGCATGAAAATCATGGAAAATCATGGACACCAGATGTAGCCACTTAGCCAAGGATAAAACCCCTATATAGGGGAAACCCAATCAAAGAACTCTTCCTTCAGTAGATTCAAAATGAGATAGACCAAGGCCTTAGACCAACAGAAATTCCTCCACCAAATCAACCTTCCAAGATGATTTAGTAGTATCTTCTTATCTAACAGCTTCAACCCAACAATAATCCAGAAATTCGACTTCCCAACTAGAGAATTTTGACCCCAACTTCAGAATTTCAACCTCCCCAGCTACTGCAGAATTTCGGCCCCCTCTAATACTCTATAACGTGGGATAGGAGAGAGAAAAACTCGACTTTTCTTGCTTGATAAGGTCCTCCTTCTTCTTCGCTAACCCTTTCCCCATCTTCCTTAGAAATTTGCACTTTTTCTGGCCCCAAAAGTTGTAGATCGAACTTGTGAGTGTGAGTGACAAATGAGGTCAAGTTGTTGCCTTTATATAGGAGTTTTTGCCCCTCTATTTAGGTCGACTTGTCCAGTTTGAGGATGACTTGATGGAGGAGGCCTACTTGACCTATTTTAAAATAAAATAAATTTCTTCTTTGACAAATAGAGACCAAGAAGATATTTTATAGTATGACATGGACAAGGACACTTGACATGAACCATGGAAGTCTTCAATGGAGACTTTGACCTAAAACAAATTCACACAAGCATGAAACCCATGCTTTAATAATAAAATTTATTTTCCTTTCTTTTGAAAAATATACTTCATCATGACTTAAATACAATTATGAAGACTGACACTAGTTACATTCTTCAACACTCTCTCTTAACTAGGAGGTATTCATAATTACATATATAGAGAGGTACATGGAAGATCTTCAAAATGAACTACGAAGAGTTCTAGCACACTCATTGTTGTAGACTAGAAACCTGACCAAGATATTCTATTCGGGTGGGACTAAGATGGACTGAAGCTTTCATCCAGTCTAGGTACAATCAGACCTAATTACTAACCATCAACCCAAGGATCTAGGTGCATATCCAAGGCCGGAGATCCATGACCAACTCTACCCTTCCTCTTCAAGATCTAGACATCAACACATAGGCTGGCCAGATGTCCTACCAAGCATCCACCATTAGATGTGTTGTGGAGGTAAATCCCCTCTGCGGACAGAGGCGATCCCACTAGCCTAAATGAGGTCTAGCAACAATCAAACAACGCTAACACATAGGTTCCTAATTGCAAATTAAAGACCGATGATGAGGGCCTACCTCAAATCCAACACTAGTATTTGTAGAAGAGTCGTCACTCCCGTTCTTTCGCTCCAGCTGGTCACAATCCCCACGATCCTCGTGAACGGACACCTGCACATGCAAAGAACAACACAAATAAAATCATAAAATCCAAGAAATGCAACTATATATCAGTCAGAAAGGATATAACTCAAACATAATTATAAAGACAATAAGAGTGGAACCATAATGATAGTCGTCTATTATTATTGATGAACAAAGAAGAATACAACCAAGTTCTAACGTCAAATCCTCCTTTGGCTGGGTGATCAGCAACACATGCCTTGCAAAGATTGTTGGGAATGGGGAACAAGCCTCTCTCTCCTTGGTTACTTGGACAAGTATCTCCTCATTAAAGATATAGCCTTATGGGGATGAACAAGGCCTCTTGTAGCATGAGCTTAGCAATTCTCAGACTTTGGGACTTAGAATTTGGAGCTTGAAGAGTAGAATTATTAACTAGATTGTCAAAGGCAAAAGGAAAAGCTTATATAGAGAGAGGAGAAGGAGATAGGATCATCCACAAGATTCATGGGATTGTCCTTATCATTAGGAAACTTCCATGAGAGGTGGAGAACTACTTCACTTCTAGGGAGATTCGAAGCCCAACTGAACTAACTCAAACTGGAATCAGTTCATGAATAGGTTAGGAAGAACCTTCGCAAGTTGGTTTGTTAAAAACTTCACCCAACTGGGTTGGCGCGAGTGCGACTCTGAGACAGAGCGCCAGCTGGCGCGCCCTCTTTGGAGGATTCCCCCCTTGGCGTGAGTGATACATTGTGGAACAGCGCCAATGGAAAAAGGGCTATTTTTATGGGTATTTTGCAGAAGGTGTCTTCACGGCATATGAAGTACATACTCAAGGGGATACAATGCAGGTGTTTTCAGGTTATGTCACTTCTCACAAGTCCCGAAATAAGTCCTCCAATGTGCGGGAGAAGGGGTAACAGGTACGGTGACAAATTACTGTGTAACAGATTCCCCCTAAAGCATGAGGTCCAAGAGAGAGAGGGGTGAAATGCTTTACAAGAACATGGTCGACTGAAAACACGGCCGCCGGAGAACCTGCATGAAGAATTACAACTGATATCCCAAGTACATGATGTATGTGGTATGGGCACAGCCATCCATAGCAGAGTACATAAAAATCTGGATCCAAGGTATGGACGCAGCCATCCAGCGAGGATCGATGAATGGACTCAGGCATGGTCGCAGCCATCCAGTGAATGAGTCATGTAGTGATTATAATAATCCACAAAATGCAGCCTGGATCCCAACATACAAAATCCAGGGTCTTGCGCTCCAACTCGACCCGAACAAATACAAGTTCAAGCATGCGAATATAGGAGTCGAAGTTGAACATGCGAGAACATCGTCTAATTACCAGTCAATGATGAAAATTGTTAACAGACGCGAGAGGTACCACCAATAATGACAATGGTCCTCAAGGTACTATAGGTACAATCCACGGCATGCGAATCAGTGAGCCAGCGTCGAACACCCGTAGAATCATTCGATCGGAGGCCAATGATGAAAACCTTGCGTCGAACACAAAGAACCTGCCATTGAGGCATCCAGGCTCCAAGGCACCTGAAGAGAGTCTCTAAGTCAACTTCCTGGATAATGAGCTGAAGTCGACAGGAAGTGACCTTAATCGAAGGTGGGCCATACTGTTTCCCACATCATCGACACGAGACAAAGAAGGATAAGAAGGTATCAGAGGGAGGTTGAGTATTCTGCAGAGGTCAACTTATCTTGAACATATTGGTGGCACGATAGTGGATTTGGTAGTATTTGACATCAAATGATCAGGGGTCATGGTGACAAGGCAATGAGCAGATGAGAGGTCAAACAGGATAACCCAAACCCACGGAGGCAAGTGTAAGAACAAGATGAGATGTCCCCACCCAGACACAAATGCAGACAAGTGCCATGTTCAAGAGCGACATACTGCCGACATGACGATAATTGTGGTTCCATTTTCCCCACCATTTCTGGCGAGTACCCCGGTTATTTTTGGATGAAAAGCTTGACGGGGATAGCATATGCTTGGGAGGCATCATTTCGACGGAATCCGATGTCATTAAGTTTTAAAGAGTCTGACAAAGGAAGAACTCGGTGTCTTTTCATGTTTAGAGAGTTTGAAAAGACAGTAGAAAAGGAAACTCCAGGGGTGTCCTTTTTCGTAAAGTTGTGTCTTTCGAGCCCGAAAACGTATAAAACAATGCTCGAAAGAACCGCCCGATCATTACGACCGAGGAGTACTTTTCATAAGTAGTGATTTCAATCTGAAAAAAGTAAAAAAGTGATCAAAACCACGTCGCTTTGTGACCGTTAACGAACCTGAAACGACAAGGGTCCGACAATATTTTCGTTTTTTACACGGTCGGAAAAGGGTTTAAATATGATCGCCTCTCATTTACATTTAATGAGTCGAGAGGACCAACTCGACATTCTTTTCACGTTTAGAGAGTTAGAAAAGAGCAAAAAGATGACTCCAAAGTGATTTTTTCGCGTATTTACCGAGTCCGAAAAAAGTATAAAATACAACTCGTTTCGTCGCCTAAGCCACATAAACACCTGTCGCTGCACAAGAAACCAGTGTAAAATCCATTTTCGACACAAATATACATTAAAATATTCATAAAATGACTTTTAAAACCTATTTGAGGGTCAAAAAAGTTATAAAATGGGTGGAAATGGTAAAACAAGAAATTATTTTTCACTTTTACCTTTTGAGAGCGACATTAGGGCTTTTAGTGTGCTATCTTCAAGCGACGATTGCGACAAATCCAGTCAACCATTTGGAGCGCCGTCAGTGTCAAGTAAGAGGTCTCTTCCCCCACTCCATTTCCATCCGTTTCAAATTTGTTTTAGATTTTTTTTCATCCTCTATGGGAGGGATTTAAAAAATAAGGGTTGCACCCATTGGCGCGGGTTTCGGGCACGGACCCGCGCCAATGGGGCAATTTTCCATAAAGGCACGCGCCCATGGCCGCAACTATTTTAGATACAGTCGTGCCAATGGCTGCGCGGGTTTTTGGTCAATTTTTAACAAATTTCAAATGATTGTGCTGTATTTTTAAGTTGCACAAGGATCTAATTCATTGTTTTGGGCTTGTGATTGCAGGGAAATACGCGAAAATGGTAATCGTATGGAAGGAACGAGAACATGACCAAGTGGACACATTGGCCTTAGCAGATGAGGACTGCATGGAAGCTCTCGGAGCTTGTGGGCTCAAGAAATATTTCCTGCTGTCCTATTTACGAATTCAGCCAGAGCTCTTGCAGTATCTGATCAACTTGTAGGACGTAGAGGAACAAGTGTTCCGGATACGGGACCAAGTGTTGGAGTTAGATGTATTTGATGTCTATTTCCTTACTGGATTGTCGTGACGAGGGCCGATGCCCCGATTGACTGGTAGTAGGCCATATGGAGAGAAGATGGAAGAGGTGAAGGCTCGAGTTTGCCCAGAGGCAAAATATGGGTCGGGCAGCTTGAAAGTGGATATCCCCACTGTCCAAGACCTGACACTCAAAACTTTGCTATTCACCTTCACACGAGCTGCGGGGGCACAAGCGCCCCACGAAGCTATGAAGAACCACTTGATATGAGCGACAGAGTGCCTTAGCCCGACGGTCTTCAATTGGGCGTCAGCTATGACGACCAATATGAAGAGGCAGCTGACAAAGGCCAAGCGAGGCAAGTTGCAACAGTTCGGATATGGCTCCATCTTGGTGACGTTCTTCTTGGAACGTGTGCCAAGCTTCCAGGGCCAAGGGACCTTTGTTCCTGACCCGGCACCTCAAGACCCGAGGATGGCTCGATGGGCGGCACTGATGCCGACGGGTGGTGGCGGTCAGTAGATGTCTTTCAGACCGAAGTTTTTCGGGTGGCTTCGCCGCCAACTGATTGTGGTGGAGGACTGTCCATATGCGGGGACAGACTTCACCAGAGACCCTGACCTCCCTCTGCCGGAGGGAGAGGACTAGGACGAGAAGATTGGTATGATCTCGTTTTTTGATTTTGCATTTTTATGATTTTTTTGGTTAATACACGCTTGTTCTAATGACCTTTATATGCATATGCAAATGTTGGCCCGAATCGTCCATTTGGCATGTCTCCATTGCGAGGAGGCACCCGGAAGCAGCAGCGGATCCTCAAGAGGAGGGTGGTGACAGAGGAGAGCTCATTTAGAACCTCGAGGCTATCACTCGAGGGATTCCAGATTACGCTTCGCTAGCAGATGTCCCGCTAACATACCAGAGGCACACGATGGGGGTGCCAACTCGCATCCACCGACTCCTGAGATGTTTAGTGTGAGCAGTGACGTGCTACCATGAGCACCACCGAGACTAGATATCTAGGCTTTCTTTTCTATGCATATTTTTTGGGAGACATGTTGTCTCCGGATGTACTCAAACAAACATGTATTATTTTTTGATGATGCACGTGGTGCAAACATTTGGACACACATATATATATACATATGTTTTATGGTTTATTGTGTTTTATGCTTCTTATGTTATGTTGAGTTACATGTTATGCAAATGCCTATCCAACACATAGTTATCTAATGCATCGGCTAACGTATTAAGCCGTCTTGGAATATGTTGATAAGTAATGAAATCAAAATCCCTTTCTAACAACTTAACACGTAAATACAACCTTAAAATCCGATGGTCTCTGATAGAATATCGCCCGTTGAGTTGGTGGATGACAAGCTGAGAGTCCAAGTTCACAACCAATGTTCGAATGCCGAGGTTAATCGCCTCAACTAATAATTCAATCACAGCACTATACTCAGCGACATTGTTCGTTGTACAACCTAGACAAACCCCTTGAATGTCTACTAACTCACCATGAGGATCGTAGATCACCCATGCGGCAGAGGACAATTGCACGTACTGCGGGAGGCACCATCAGCGAAACCAACGTAAGGCGATCCAGACATCTGTCCAAGAAGCAAAAAGACACAATAAGCGGCAATCATGCCGACAAACCAAGAAAAAAACATGAAAACATGCACACACAACACACTTGCTGAAAGCACACGTATGTACAAAAATAGAGTGCCTGGACTCATGCATATTATTTTTTCAAATAAATCCCATTTCAGGGCTTATCCAGGGGATTCCCCTCGTAATCAATAAGCTCGTAGGCCCCTTTTTGCAAAACTCTTTTCACAATGTAGGGCTCGTGCCACATAGGCTCGAGTTTTCCTGCCCCCAGCTTATCAATAGCTTGATCGTAGAGCAGGACCAAGTCTCCCTCAATGAAAGAGTGGGGATGAACAGTGTTATCGAAGTGAGTTTTCACTCGCTTCTTCTGTGCTTCAATAGCTAAGGAGGCTAGTCGACGAGTCTCGTCTAACTGTTCCAAGTAAAGAAGACGCTCTTCTACCGGAGTAGTATCAGGGAGCAATTCGACGGCTAACTTTAACGAAGGAATCTCACACTCAATAGGAAGGGTAGCCTCCAGTCTATAAACCAACTGAAAGGGACTGAAACCGGTAGCATCCTTCACGGAGGTTTGGTAGGCCCACAAAGCAAAGAACAACATCAAATGCTAATTAGACTTATGCATGCCAACGGTTCGTTGAAGCATCGTAACCAAGACCTTGTTTACAGCTTCTACTTGACCGTTGGCCTGAGGATAGTAAGGAGTCGAACTATCATGCCGTAGGCCCAACTGGGTTGTAAGCTCGGTCATCATGTGATTACGAAAATGCTTTCCGTGATCAGTGACGATGGCTTCGGGGACTCCGAACCGCGAGATAACATGGTTGAACAAAAACTGCGCCACAGTGTGACCATCTTCAGACAATGTAGGCATCGCCTTGGCCCATTTCGTGAAATAATCAACAGCAATGATGATGTACCCATGCCCCCTGGCCAAGCGAGGGTTATAGGTCATATAATCGATGCCCCATTTGGCAAAAGGACCGACGGTAACAACGAGGTGCAGTGGAGCAGGGGGTGCATGCATCTTCCGTTGGTCAATTTGGCACTCATGACATGAACGGATGGCAAGAATGCAATCCTTGAAAATGGAGGGCCAAAAGTAACCATCACAGAGGATTTTTTGTGCAGTGGCATATCCAGACATGTGACCGCCACAAGCACCAGAGTGGCAGTCATTTAAAACTCTCTCTGCTTCTTCGAGAGTTAAGCATCGTCGGAGAATAGAATCAACGCCGAGACGGTACAGGGTGTCCCCAACGATGCGATATGGTTGGGCTTGATGGCGGATCTATCGGCGAGCATCCTTAGATGTCTCGGGATGGAAGGAGGACATCTGTAAGTAGACAATGATATCCCTGTACCAGGGATCGAGGGTGCTGATGAGGAAGAGAGTTTCGTCCAGAATGGAATCCTCTAACTGAGAGGAAGCAGCATTGGATGGCAAAGAACACAACAATTCAGTGAAGACAAGTGATTTCTTAGACTTGGCAGCAGTGAATTCCAAGTCGAATTCTTGGAGGATGACTATCCACTTCGAGTACTTGCCCCCCAGTAACTGACGTGACAAAATGTACATCATTGGGTTGCAATTAGAGATCAGTGTCGTAGTACGCAACAAGATGTAATGACGGAAGCGTTGGATGGCACAAACAGCGGCCAGTGCCAACTTCTCGACATAAGCATATTGAGATTCCGTATCCAACAAATTGCGGCTAAGATAATAAATGACATGTTCAGTGCCATCATCGTCATCCTGAACAGGAACCATGCCGATGGTGGTATCAGCGGCGGCCAGATACAATGTGTAATCGCGATGGTAATTGGGAGGACGCAACAAAGGGGCGCAAACCAGAAGAGTTTTAAGATGTTCGAAAGACTCTTGAGCTATGGAATCCCATTGAAACGGGGTGTCACGCTTCAGTAACCGCATGAAACCTTTTGCCACCTCAACATAATTCGGGATGAATCGTCGTAAGAAATTTGCTTTACCCTGCAAGCTCTGCAGTTGCCGCAAAGAAGTAGGGGGAGGAAGATTCAAAATGGCCTCGACTTTAAGGGGATCCAAACGGATGCCCTCTCGGGAGACGATAAACCCGAGAAGTCTGCCAGACTCCATGCAGAAGACACACTTATGTGGATTGAGTCGAATATGGTAGTGTCTACAGTGGAGAAAAATTTCACGAAGATGCACCGGATGGTCTTGGCGTTTAGCTGAATGAGCAGGAAGGTCATCCAGGTAAGGCTGCACGATGTGCCGAATATTATGAAAAGCATAAGACATCGCGCGTTGGAAAGTGGCGTCAGCATTCTTGAGACCGAAAGGGAGATTTTTATAAGAGAAAGTACCCCACGGACAAATAAAGGCCGTCTTGTGTTGATCAACTGGTGCGATATTAATCTGGTTATATCGAGAGAAGCCATCCATAAACGAATATATCTCACTCCCAGCACACTCATCAATGAGCTAGTCAATGAAGGGTGTGTGGTAGTTATCTTTTGGACAGACTCGATTAATATCGCGATAATCGACATAGACTCGGATAGTACCCTGCTTTTTATCCACAGGGATGATGTTAGAGACCCAATCTGTGAGTGGGATGGGGTAGATGAAGCCAGCTTTAAGAAGCTTTTCGACTTTCACTTTAATTGCTGCAGCCTTCCGGGGGTGCACGAGGCGTAAACGCTGACGAACAGGTTTAGCTCCTGGATACGTAGGTATCTCATGCACTACGATGCTTTGATCAATGCCAGGAATCTCTTCATAAGACCAGGCAAAGACGTCACGAAATTCGCGAAAAAGAGCTATATAGATTTGAATTTCCTCAGGAGTGCAAGTGACTCCTATGTAGATGTGCTTGACGACCCCTGGTTTGACAGAGATGTCGATAGGTTGAGTCTACATAATGTTTCCCAAATTCCCTTCAGAGGACACTTGATATACTTGAATGGGTGTTTGAAAGGGTTGTGAAGGGAGACAAGGAGCAAACCGCTCGAGACAAGACAATGTTTCCCAAAGGGTAGGAAGAAACGAGGAACGGTGGTGAAGATTGAACCATGGAGGTTCCTCGAGAGACATGGTCTCTATAATGGCTTCATCGGAAGGAAATATTTCCTTTAACGGATCCGAAGAAGTGCACTCTCCAAGCCAAGGGGAATAGTCGTATGAGTCAAGAGCTCCGCTTAAAGAAGAAGATTCAGCAGGAGGAGCCGATACAGCAGCAATTTCAATGTAGTTGAGCTTGGCAGGACTCAACGGCATCTCCTCGCCCCATGATTCTATCTGGTCAATGGGGGCGAGGACCCAGGGATCAGAACGAACCACAATCATACTGATAGAGGCGAGGTTTGGAGGTGGGAGTGAAAAGAAACCAATGAGGGCGGGATCTTTGAAGAGCCCGGCTCCCACACACTCGAAGGGGATGGAGATATGCTCCACGAAAGGCACATTGCCTTCGGAAGAAGAAGCGAAAAAGGAGAGCTGGTCTACCGTGACAATTTTCCCCTGATGAGGGAAACGAATGACACGAAAGAGGGACGAAGCCACGGCACGCATGGCATACGTCCAGCTCCAGCCCAAAAGGAGGTTGTAAGTAAGATTTGCATCCACGACCTCAACTTCCACTTCAACAATCTTCCCTTCCAAAGTGATCGGCAATCGTTGAAGGATACCATGGGGGCAAGATTCTCTCCCATCAAAGGCTTCCAGCATCGTGGGAGACTGACTCAAAGTCGGAGACCCAATCGCCTTCCAACAAGCAACAGACATAATGCAAGTTGACGCGCCCTCATCAATAACTGTACGATGAATTGTTTTCAAATTGATGATGACTTGAATGAGGAAGGCAATCTGATGAGGCAGCCTAGGGACATGGCTCTCGAGATCAAAGGTTATTAAATCCCAGTCGGCCGGGTCAATGCCACCGATGGCCGATAGCAGGGACTTCCTCTGGGGGGGGCAGCTCTGGAGAACTTCTAAAGCGGACATAGCTGACGGAGCCTAAGCTAAGTCCTCCACGATGCTATAGTGCTGGGCAGCACGAGCATTCGGGTTGTAAGATGATCTTCGGAGTACACCTTTAGGAGGGGCTCGGATGGGCGTCTAAGTGCTTGGTCTCTCGATGTGGAGCGGACTAGAACTGGACGGAGGAGCACTTGAGGGGACCTCAGGCTCCTTCCCGGTGGATGACGGATATTCCTTTGTTCGAGTCGTTACATGAACGGGAATGGTTCCAGCCATGAACACTTGGGAACCAAAGGGAGAAGAAGACGAGGATGGATCAGCCACCATTTGCGTTTGTTGTGAGGGGAAAGGTTCTTTCAGAATTGCAGGAATCCCAGGAGCACTTTTCAATAAATGACCAACTTCGGACCACCTTGGGCAGTCTTTGGTATAGTGATCCTCGTCACAGATAAGACAAGGATACTTCAGTTTACATTTGGCTCCTTCCTTGGGTGGAGGTTTGGAGGAGTCCTGTTTGGGTTGCTCAGATTTATTCTTCGCTTTCCCCTTTTTCTTTCCTTTTGAGGCTTTATCCGCCGTGGTGGACTGGACAGCATTGACCTCGGAAGTACTTCCAAAATTAGATACACCCTGAGAAGTGTTTTCGTTTGAAGCATTCGATTTTTGCTTCCCAGGGTTCGAGGATGATTTCTTCGACGACGGATCTACAGAGCCAATAACACCATCAACAGATGGCTTTGGCGGAGCTTTGGATGTACCGTGTCTCAGGGCATCAGGAAAATACTCATATAAAGTACCTGACTGAGAATAAACTAAGTCGAGGTACTAAGCACACGCGATAGCTTGCTCTTCAGTTACACAAGCTCCCATAGCAATGTCTCGTGTGATTTTAGGGACAAAGGAGGTTGTGAACCAATCGGTTAGGAGTTGATCAGGAATCCAAAACTTGATCAACCGACGACGCCGTCTCCATTCATGTATATGATTGGAGATGTGCGTAGCCGTGTCCTGTTTGAGAGACGTAAGGAGATGCATTCCCGTCTCATACTGAATAGGTAACTGAAAATGAGTTAGGAATGCCATTGCCAATGAATTGAAATCTTGAAAGGACGCACAAGTCAACTCAATGTACCACTTAGCAGCTGAGCCAGTGAGAGTCCTTTGGAAAAGGCGAAGCCAGATTGAATCGTCAAGCCATGAATTTGACGAACACCAAAGGTGGTAAGTCATAACATGGGCTTGAGGATCTTCTCCAGCTTTGCCATCAAATTTGGGACAATCGCCAGGTATCTTGGTTGGAACCGGTGGCCAGAATGGATTATGCAAGATAGGATCATTAGTTAATTTAGATACATCTGGCAGTTCCAATGTTGCTAAGAATGGTAGCTGAGGATTGAAGGACATCTGCGGCTGTGGATACGAGGTAGTACCAGAGTTC
>APFE030574107.1:0-57181 GCA_000404065.3 Pinus taeda | reverse complement strand
CTTGGGTTACTTGGACAAGGATATCCTCATTAAAGATATAGCCTTATGGGGATGAACAAGGCCTCTTGTAGCATGAGCTTAGCAATTCTTAGACTTTGGGACTTAGAATTTGGAGCTTGAAGAGTAGAATTACTAACTAGCTTGTCAAAGGCAAAAGGAAAAGCTTATATAGAGAGAGGAGAAGGAGATAGGATCATCCATAAGATTCATGGGATTGTCCTTATCATTAAGAAACTTCCATGAGAGGTGGAGAACTACTTCCCTTCTAGGAAGATTCGAAGCCCAACTGAACTAACTCAAACTGGAATCAGTTCATGAATAGGTTAGGAAGAACCTTCGCAAGTTGGTTTGTTAAAAACTTTACCCAACTGGGTTGGCACGAGTGCGACTTTGAGACAGAGCGCCAGCTGGCGTGCCCTCTTTGGAGGATTTCCCCCCCTTGGCGTGAGTGATACACTGTGGAACAGCGCCAATGGAAAAAGGGTTATTTTTATGGGTATTTTGCAGAAGGTGTCTTCAGTGCATATGAAGTACATACTCAAGGGGATACAATGCAGGTGTTTTCAGGTTATGTCACTTCTCACAAGTCCCAGAATAAGTCCTCCAATGTGCGGGAGAAGGGGTAACAGGGACGGTGACAAATTACTGTGTAACAAGATGCTTCAAATATTCCTATCAAACTAGATATATCCATTTGTCCAAGCATCCAGAGTGTTCAACCTTTTTATGGAGAGATTTACCTGTACAAACACAAACACCAATCAATAATAAACTTTCAAATATAATACAAGTAAACACAAACCTTCAAGGTCCTCAATCATTCTGATGCTACTTTCATCATTAAGTTATATACAATTTATCAGAATCTTTCTTCTTCTTTCATTTCTACAATAGCACCAAATGCATCTTCAAATCTTTCTCAAGTCTTTTGTTTGCAACTCCATGAACATATATTTGTAGTTCTTTCATTCATTCTTCAAGTTATTCACCATGATTGTCATAATATGCTCTCCCTTTCAACTTAGGGAGATCAAACAATTCCTTCTTTTATAACATGGTTTCATTCCCTCTTACAGCATCAAGGTCATCTTGATCATCATTAGTCATATAACTTCCTTCCTCAAGCTTATTGTTATTGTCTGCGTCATCTTGAAGATTATGTACCTGCAAAACTTTAATAGCAAGTACAACCAAATAAAAACATACAGAAGCATGAAGTTAACTATACCAAAATTATGTCAATACAATGGAAGCATAAAAACATTCGAACTTTAGACATCAAATACCTAAACCTAATTATGTTCATAATCAGTAAGAGACACATACTAGACTTCAACTTCTTGCTAGGGTTTTGTCCCGAACCCTAAACTACATCAACAAATCAATCAAGATATTAGTCTCATTATATCTAGGGTCTTAATATTACTTTTAGAGTTATATGACAAACTCTACTATGATTCATTGCAAACCCTATATTCCACAAACTAAAACACAAGCAGCAACAACTAAGTGATCATATTTGCATATACATATCTAGGATAGTTTTCACATCAATATCTACTAGGTAAACCCAAGATACAAAAATCAATACATCGAAGTTAGATATACAAAAAAATTATTTAGACTAGGAGTTTGATCATACAAACAAATATACACCTAGGGTTTCGATCCTAAGACCTCATTTTAGCTAATATAAGGGTCTTACTTATAAACCCTAATTTACCAAACCCTAAATATCTAGGGTTTCAATACATAATATAGACATTAACAACAAACCCTAAAGGACTAGGGTTTCCATCATAACAATACCAAAACCCTAAACATCAAAAGAATGGGATTTCTAGACTTCATCAACAACCCTAAGTACACTAGGGTTTCATAAATATTGACATACCCTTAGGTTAGGTTTTTATAGTGAACCTTTTTAGGGTTCTACAAGAATGATAATATAATGAGGGTAGATTCAATCTAATGATTAATCACCCTAACAAGAATCTTTACGATTCAAAACCCTAGACATAACGATGTCAGTAATGTAAAGAAAATTTTAAAAGAAGAATGAACATAATTTTTATCTGAAGAGAAATTTATAACAAAACTTATAGACTAATACATACCTTGAGTTGTTCCTTAATAAACCTTGTAGGACATTAATTATTTTAAGGGCTTCCTTTGTAGTATAATTTCCTGCATGCTTCAAGTTTATCCTTTGAAGTCTTCTCCATAAAATTTGTGTATTCTACAATCTTTTCCTACCAGGAAAATATAAATAAAAGGTTATTAGCATATAATATAAACAAATCTTGATATGAAAGAGAAACCAAACATAAAACATGAAACAAGAAACAATATACTTATCTTTTGATAAAATGGTGAAGGCTCCCTCTTAATCTATTCTTTGAGGGATACCTACAAGTTATCAAAAAATTCAAAAATGTTCTAACAAGACATGTTAGACCTACAAACTTTGTAAATCAAAACATAAAGGAAAACAATTCAAAAACTTAAGAGATATATGTGAGAGAGAGAGAGGACTCAGTAGTATAAGTCCTTGACTTTTGATTCTTCGGTCTTTTTCTTCTCAGGTGGATCTTCAATGGCAACATTTGCATGTTCCCTTCCTCTCTTCTTATTTCTTGGATTCTCAGGACAATGAATTTGATAATGGCCCATCTTATGACAATTGTAGTATTTAACCTTTGATAGGTCAACTTTCTTCTTTGGTCCCTTAAACTTCTTGAAGGTTCCCTTCTTCTTGTGATGAGAAGAATAGGCATTAGTGGTGTTTTCTTCTTCATCCTCCTTTTTGTTTTTTACTAATGATACTCAAGCTTATTCTTGACTGCATGCATTCCACATTTGTTCAAATGATGAAGTATCCTTCCAACTGATAAGTCTTGAAGCAAAATCACTCCTAGATTTTGGTAGTCCTAGAAGAGCAGTAATTACAAGCTCTTTTCTGTGACAATTTCATCTATTGCTTGGAGTTCATCTTTGATTCTAGATATCCTTATAAAGTAGGATGATATAGTATCGTATGTTGTCATCTTAACAATTCTTAATTCATTCTTGAGGCTTGATATTTGACCAATGTTATTGATTGTGAATAACTTGGAGAGATCTACATGTATTTCTTGAGCGGAATCTATGTTGGAAATGTATGGAATTAAGTTGTCCTTTACTCCATCCACTATTAGGCTCATGGACATGATTTCGGTTTCTTTGAACTTTGCTTTCTCTACTTCATCTGTAGGATTCTTGGCTTTTCCTTGAATAGGATCCAAAACTTTGTTCTTTTCAAGGGAGAGACCTATCCTCTTTTTCCATGCCCTATAGTTGGAGGCTCCTTCTAGTTTGTTTTCTCCCTTCATTGAGGTAGACATAGTTCTTGTATATAGTAGGATTATCTTCGTATATGATCCTTTTTCATTAATGACCTTTCTTTGATATTATTTCTTCAATCGATTTTCAACTTGCCTTTTTCTTCCTTCTTCACCTTAGTTCTGATTCCATGTTAGAAAATCGGAAAGGGGAAAAATATTTTATTATATTGATAATTATTTGTGATATTATTGTGTTCTTATTAACTTATTTGTATTTTTCCCTTATCTTCTTCTCATCAAGAAATTATCAAAACAAAAACATGAATATCATGGACACCAGATGTAGGCACTCAGCCAGGGCTAAAACCCCTATATAGGTGAAAGCCCAGTCAAAGAACTCTTCCTTCAATAGATTCAAAATGAGATATACCAAGACGATAGACCATTGGACCTTCCTCCACCAAGTCACCCTTCCAAGATGATTTAGAAGTCTCTTCTTATCTAGCAGCTTCAGCCCAACGACAATCCATAAATTCGACTTCCCAGCTACAAAATTTCAACCCCAGCTTCAGAATTTCGGCCTCCCCATATACTGCAGAATTCCCCCCTTGTAATACTCCATAACTTCGTACATGTGGAATAGGAGAGATAGAAACTTGACTATTCTTGCTTCATAAGGTCCTCATTCTTCTTCACTAGCCCTTTCCTCTTCTTCCTTATAAATTGACGCATTTTATGGCCCCAAAAGTTGTAGATCAAACTTGTGAGTGTGAGTGACAAATGAGGTCGAGTTGGTGCCTTTTATATAGGAGTTTCCACCCCTCTGTTTAGGTTGAATTGTCCATTTTGAGGCCAACTTGGTGGAGGAGGCCTATTTTACTGTAAAATGAATTTCTTCTTTGAAAAATAGAGAAAAAGAAGGATCTTTTACAATATGACATGGACAAGGACACTTGGCATAAACCCTAGAAGTCATCAATGGAGAATTTGACCTAAAAACAATTGACCCAAGCATGAAACTCGTGCTTTAATAAGTAAATTTCTTTAATAATACAATTTATTTTTCTTTCTTTTGACAAATATATTACATCATGACTGAAATACAATTATGAAGATCGACACTAATTAAGTTATTCAACATGGATCTCAACCATTAATTGGGCCAAATTTTTTACATTGTGGTGGGGCTTAGATTTGGCAATATCAAAGAAAATCTAGCAATTGATGGTTTTTGAGGATTTAATGCTAGTTATCTAACAAGTGTGCAAGCTTAAAGAGGATAATTCATTAATTCAATCTCTAATGTAGAAATAGATTGAAATTTGCAGTTGCTAATGAATTCAAACTGAAAACAATAGACACGAACTTCTTCTACTCAATTTGTCGAAAGTAAAACATACAATAGAAACGCATGCAATAACATGCAACCATTCAATCACAATTAACATAGTATTTTTACTGGGGAACCCAACTGGGAAAAACCTCCTTTGTTTTTCGTTAAATTAGATGAGAATATGGATCTATTACAATGAAAACTTCAATCCTCGAAGCACCACCTGCACTGTAATACTAATCTCCTACTAGAATCAACACTTAGTCAAAATAGGCCTCATCCTTCCTCCTATTTCCTTGCGTAATCCTTGAGGAAATTAGCTCCTAAAAGATAGGATAATTCCCTATTTCCTTGCACAAATCCTGAAGGAATGGATCACCTGCTCCAATGCAAAACCTGTACACTTAGCTAGTATACAATTTCCAATTACAATGTGCCTTTTTCATCCACCTCAACTAGGCAATTCGAATCCCATGAATGAAGAGGGATATTTTTAGTAAATTTATCAGTTAACTAAGAGATCATTGAGTTAACAACATTTATTACTATTCAACTGAACTCCTACTGACTCTATTCTAATCTAGAGCTCATATAACTAAGTTTCACTAACAATAACTCCACTAGATTGCTATATTTTAGCAGCCAACCCATGCACAACTGTACTTATGGCCTACAAACTCGAATTGACTGATTTGACTGAGTGATTTGGCCATATCACTCCTGCTAATTGCAACTCAAGTCATCATGTTGATGTGGAATTTTAAATTTCTCCATTTGACTAAGGCACAAGTCAAATGAAGTATTTTCTTGCTACAATTTAACACTCCCTCTTAGCAAGAAAAGGGTTATTTTCCACCCCAATCCTGCTCTTGTGGAACTCTAAATTTCCTCTTGACAAAGCCTTTGTCAAAATGCTTGCATCCAACTCCTCTGTAGGAATGTACAATAACATGATAATCTTCCTCTACACACAATCTCTCATGTGATGGTACATGATGTCTATATGCTTGGACCTATCATGAAACACTAGATTTTCAGAGAGTTTGATACAACTTATATTATGACAATGGATCAATGTAGGATCCATTCCATGACTGAAGAGACCAACCAGGATCTTCCTTATCCAAATAACCTCACATGTTTCTTGACTAGCGGCCATATACTTAACCTCTGCTGAGATGAGTGTTATAGATATTTATTTGTTTCTATACCTAGAAACTATTGCTAACTCAACACTAAAGATAGTTCCCAATGTCCTCTTCCTATCTGATGGACTCCTTTCCCAATCTCCATTTATGAAGCCTTGGAGCTTCACTCCATCAGTCCTCATGTACCATAAACCAAAATATTTTGTGCCTCTGAGAACATTTTTTTGTTGCTTTCTAGTGAAGCTTGGTAGTCCTCACCATAAACTGACTAAACTAATAAATTGAAAAACAAATATCAAGCCCTGTGTTGACAAAGTACATCAATGACCCCACCAATTGTTTGTAGATAGTGTCGTCTACTACCTCTCATGTAAAAGCATCCTCTTTCCTCCAGTTAGTAGCTAGAGGAGTGTCCATGGGCTTGCAATCCTACATATGGAATATTTGAAGGATTCAAAGGTGTACTTCCCCTTACCAACAAATAGCTCTCCATCTCCCTGCCACACCTACAAACCAAGGAAGTAGTGCATCAATCCCATATCTTTCATCTTCAACTCTCTTGCAAGGTCCTCCTTGCAAGACTGGATCAATCTCTCATCTCCTATCAGTATCAAATAATCTACATACAGGACTAAGACGAGCAAAATTCCATCTACCAAAATGTACTAGAGATTAGCATTTGCTTCACACTTAGTGAATCCCAATCCATTGAGATAGGAATCTATATGAGTGTACCAGGTACGGGGTTCCTACTTGAGACCATAAAGGGCTCTCCTGAGTTTACACACATGTGTCTCCCTATCAAATGTCTCAAACTCCTAAGGCTGCTCAATGTAGATCTCTTCCTTAACCACTCCATTGAGGAAGGCAATATTAACATCAAATTGGTGGATCTTCCACCCAAACTATGTTGTCAATACTAGTATGGTCCTGATAGAATAATATCTTGCCACGGGGGGAAGTGTCTCCTCATAATCAACTCCCTCTACCTGTGAGAATCCTTTGGCCACAAATATGGCCTTGTAATTTTTAACGCTGACATTAGCTTCATGTTTCACCTTATACACCCACCTGGAGCCAATAATAGATTTTCCCTCGGGTCTAGGCACAACCTCCCAAGCATCATTCTTCATGATGGAGTCACTCCTCCACCATGGCATCTACCCACACCTTCTGGGAAATTGCCTCATCAAATGAAGAAGGCTCAAAATTAGTCATTTCTTCCATGAGTGCCATATATTTGGTATATATGTTTGGTGATCTCCTCTATCTATGCAAGGAGCATGGAGATCCAAAATGCTCTTGAGCATCCTACACCAATATTTCTACCTCCTTGGTTCTCTTCGTCCCTTCTCTGGAAGGCTCTGTGTGAGTGGGTTCCTCCACTATACCTCCTCTCTACTCCTCCACATGTGGTTGCTCCACAACATCTTGTGGATCTGACTAGGGCTCCTCCTCTGGTGGAATTCTCATCTCTCACTCTAGAGAGCTTCTCATGACCTTCTCCTCATCAAGTGTGACATCTCTCTTCATCACATTCATCCTTAGTGAAGGCATATATACTCAGTAAAGGTTGAGGTGTCTTTGTGTATCCTACAAGATCCTCTTCTTTGCAGTAGGCTCCAACTTTTTCCTGCTATCCTTGGAGACATGACAATAGACCATGGATCCAAAAATTTGAAAGTGGGATACATTTGGATTCCTCCCAAAGAATGCCTCTTCAGGTGTATCACTCCAAGAATATTGTGAGGATTCCTATTTTTCAAATAAATTGTTGTATTGTGTGCTTTTGCCCATAGATACAGTGGCAGTCCTTGATCATGCAACATTTCTATTGCAGCTCCTCAAATGCTTCTATTTTTCCTCTCTGTCACCCCTTTTTGTTGTGGGTTGTGAGGTGTTGTGAACTCAATTATAATACCCTCCTTGGAACATAAATATTTGAAGGCATTACACACATACTCTTCTCCATTATCACTTCTTAGGGATTCCATTTTTTTATCCATACTCATTTTCAACTAAGGCTTTGAATTCAACAAACTTTGAATAAAACTCATCTTTCTTCCTCATACAATAGATATAGCATTTACAAGAAAAATCATCTACAAAAATCACATAATACATGTGATTTGCAACTGAGACTGTAGAAAAATATCCACACACATCTGAGTGAACTCACTCCAAGATAGCTCCAACTCTACTATCTCAGCCTTGGAACAAGGATTTGACATATTTTCAAAGAGTGCATCCCTTGCAAACATCATGTTGATAAAGGGTGTATTTTGGAAGTCCAATGGTGATCTCCTACATTATTTTCAAATCTCCATGGTGTAGGTGTCCCATGCACTTATGCCAAAGCTCTCCAACATCTCAGCCCTAAACATGTTCTACTTTGTTTCTCAATGTAGCACATGCATCCACCTCTAGCTTGTAGATATTTTTAACCCGAACAAAAATATGTTTTACTTGTCTGGTAGCAACATGCTTTAGATAAGATTTGTCCTTACTGAACACCACATCATATTCAAGATCTTCAAGTACAGCTACAGAAACTAATTTTTTCTTCAAAATAGGCACATACATTACATTATTTAGGTGAATATGAGAACTTGACTCCCTCTTAAAGCTAACAATGTTAATCCCTTTGGTATTATACCTCCCATCATGTCCAAGTTCTATGTGTAATTGTAGGTGCTTCTCCTCCAAGCTACTAAAAAATTCCTTATTTCCTATCATATGAAATGAAGCACCAAAATCTAAGTACCATACACTTCCTCATAAGTACTTTCAATGCATGTAATGAGGGTGAAATCCAACTCAAATTGTGATGTGAGAGAATCACCTCATGTTTCTCTTGTAGACTTCTTACTAGATTTCTTGTGTGGACACTTTGTTGCATAAGTCCATATTCATGGTAGTGAAAACATTTGATTTTAATAAGGGATTTCTTCTTGCCATGGTTCTAGCTAGATTTTGCCTTGCCTTGGGCCTTCTTTCCCTTAGCCTTCTTTCCTTTTCTCGCTAGAGAAATTTTTTCTTCCTCCTCAAATTTGGATGTGACACCATCTCTAGTGTTTCTTTTGATCCCTTCCTCACCAAATCAAACAAAAGTCTCTCTCAATCTGGTAGCTTATCTCTTCCATTAATTGAATCCTAATAGTTGTGTTAGGATTTTGGAAGGTCAAGGAGTGATAAGATCACAATTTTAGATGATGACACATTTTATCCTACTCCTCCAAGTTCATCTCGAACATGAGTGAATCTGGATAGGTATTGAACAACAATTTCATTTTTACCCATTCGAATGTTGTGAAACTTGTCTCTCAATGCCAATTTCCTAACATCACTACTGCTCTGAAATAGATCTTTGAGAATTTTCCACATTTCAAAATCAATCTCCTTTCCATGAAAATTTGAAACCACGTGATCTCTGACACCCTCTAGAATAATCATCTTGGCTTTTGATGTGTCTTTTTTCCATTGAGCAAGTGCTTGTGCATCAGATGTTGTTGGTTTTAGAACATCAGTTTTTGTATATTCCAGTACTCCGTTGTCATCCAAGACATCTTTCATGATGTCTTTCCAAGCATAAAAATTTGAGGTGCCCTCCAATGCATACTCAAGCCTCAATCCATTGAAATACATTTTCTCGCACTGAAGAAGATTTGCACCAAAAAACTCTGCAACATGAAATTTTTCTGAGTGAAGATATGGAACTTGGTTTCTATGTAGTATTTTTTAGCTTTAATACCATGTAGAAATAGCTCAAAATTTACATTTGCTAATGAATTTAGGTGGAAAACAATAGACACAAAATTCTTCTACTCAATCTTCGGAAAGGAAAACATACAATAAAAACACATGCAATAACATGCAACCATTCAATCACAATGAACACAATATTTTTACTCAGGAACCCAATTAGGAAAAACCCCTCCTTTGTTTT
Organism: Pinus taeda; assembly: GCA_000404065.3. Classification (NCBI taxonomy): domain Eukaryota; kingdom Viridiplantae; phylum Streptophyta; class Pinopsida; order Pinales; family Pinaceae; genus Pinus; species Pinus taeda. The sequence goes on along the minus strand of APFE030574107.1, from coordinate 47,431 downwards.
GCATTAAACTAGATGAGAATATGGATCTATTACAATGACAACTTCAATCCTTGAAGCACCACCTGCAATGCAACACTGATCTCCTACTCTGACCATCGCTTAGCCAAAATAGGCCTCAACCTTCTCCCTATTTCTTTGCCTAATCCTTAAGGAAATTAGCTCCTAAAAGATAGGAGAATTTTCTATTTCCTTGCGCAAATCCTGAAGGAATTGATCACCTGATCCAATGTAAAACATGTACACTCAACTAGTACAATTGATAATTACAATGTGCCTTTTTCCTCTACCTCAACTAGGCAATTCGGATTCCATGCATGACTAGGGATAGTTTTAGTAAATTGATCAGTTAATTAAGAGATCAGTGAGTTAACAATGGTTACTATTACTTAGCTAAACTCTTATTAGACCTATTCTATACTAGAGCTCACATAAATGAGTTTAACTAACAATAACTCCAGTATATTTTTAGATTTTAGCAATCAACTCATGCACAACTTTACTTCTAGCCTACAAACTCGAATTGGCTTATTTAACTGAGTGATTTGTCCATGTCACTCCTGCTAGCTACAACTCAAGTCATCCTGCTAATGTGGAATTACGAATTTATCCATTTCATTAAGGCACAAGTCAAATGAAGCCTTTTCTTTCTACAATTTAACATCCAATTCTTCATAGAATAAGTTTGCAAATTCTAAAGTTTGAGGCTGTTGATTTTTCCACATCAAAAGACATCTTAATTTAGTGGCAAACTCATTAGAAAACGAGGAGTCAACCTTGAGCAAGGGATGATGGAACAAGATGATTCAAACTTTATAATTCAATAATTCTATGAATAGTTTAATCTCAATGTATGTCATAGGGGAAATAAAAGTATTAAAGATCATTAAAAGAAAAATGATTTGGATGGAGACACTCGATGGAATATTTTCAGGTCCTAGTTTGGATTGATGTTTCTATTAAGATTGATTTGGTGGTTTCTATTCATTTCCAAATGTTGGGATCGTGCACTCACATGGAGAGATCATGTGTCATCGTTTTGGTATTGGACAGGTGAAAACATATTCATAGATATTTTAAATTTGGTTGGATGTGAATAGATGGTATTCACAATTCCGAGACACTACAATCATGATTAGAGATTTTGGTTTTAATGGAGTAGGTTGTACGCCGTAAAGGAGTTAACTCTGAGATTGAATGCCTGATGCAGAGAATGTACAGGGATGATGGTCGACTTGAAGTAATGGTCCATCAGGGACATACATGCATGGGTATAAAGAGCTTTTGCACCTTTTTCTCTCCAATAAATCAGGTTTGGATACTTATAAGCCCTAAAGGAAGAGAGGTTCATAGTGTTGGCATCTGAATATGGAGAATTCATCGCGGGCAAAGAACAATGATTTCAGTCATCATCTGGATTACCTGACAATAAACAAGGAATATATCCCAACTCTACTATCTAAACAAGGGGAAATGGGGAAGATAGGAGAGCAAGCTCAATTTTCCCTTTTGCGTCATAAAATTGGTCTATTCCTGACCAAAGTGGATTGATTGCAAGTTGCTTTTGATCTTCTAAATCTTAGACTTTACAAATTGGCCCCTTCACATGAAGCAGCAATATCCAAAGTGAAAAAGAATTGAATGCAGAGACTAAGGCACCCCAAAGTGAAGTTCCAGAGCAACAAGTGACGACAATTGAAGAGATATGCAAGGATTTGGCTTCCATTCTTCTCCAACCACGGCAAGAAGAAAATGAAAATGCAGGCAATGCAATTCATGGTTCAAGGGTTGAAGAATAGTTTTTTCTTTAGTTATAGTCTATGTTATGTAAGTACACATTTATATTAGGGCTCTTTTGGCGAATATATAAGAAACATTATTAGAGCAATAGTATTAGTCAGATAGTTGGATTTTCAAGTCTTTTTTGGACTCTTCTAAATTCAATAGATGAAGATTTTATAACAAATGTAAAAGGTTCTAGTCCTCAAACCAAACTGAATTAATAGAAAGAACCTACATATTTCGTTTAAAAATTAATAATTAGTAGCAACAACATAACAAGAATATAACGACATCCTACACTTAGTTTCGTCACATGTAAAACTCTTAATGGAAAATCTTTGAGGACAAACATTTCCAAATGAGGGTACAATGTTATTGATACATATGATCCTGAATGTGTATGTAATGGAGTTAAATGTATATTAATAAGAGTTGGCCACATAAGAGGTTCATGTGTTCAAATGGATGAGAAATTTTATATAGAGGTCAATAAATTCATTTGGTAGACACAAATACATGATTTGGTTATATGGACTAATTGGGTTTATATTGAAGAGGTTTTCCATTTATATGAGTTATTGTGTAACTAATCTCTATTATATCTTTGGGATTTGTGCTACATAATCATATTTATTTACATTGTTTATTTGTTGGTTTCTTATACTATTTTAAGGACTAGGCACACAACAATGATTATCGAAAAATGAGTGTTCTACCAAAGTTTATATTAACCTTTTTATAGGTTATAGGAAGAATAAGTATCTCATCCAACATTAATTCCCATCTAGTTGGTAAGTCAATGGTTCATTACACCATCCTCCATGTGAGTTACTTGTCATGCAATCAACATTAATCTATTTTTTGGAGTATGTACATTTAACAAGGGTGTGTAATGCATATGTGAGACATTAATGTGTAACGTTGTTGATAACAAATTAGAGGGTTTCTAATAGGCAAACTTCTATTCTCATCATTTCCAATTGTTGATTCATTGTACAATTAAAAGATAGGTGGTATATGATTTTTTCAACTTACCTTGTCCAAATAATTGATTATACTTTACAACAAGTAATTGTGTGTAATATGTCATTTAAATCAAGGTGTCAAAGCATATGGTGAATAATCATATCTAATACATTATATTTAAGTTATATATTATATTTTTGAAATAAAATCAATTACTATAACTTGTTTATACTAGTATTTAATGATTCCATTTAAATAAATAAAAATACTCATTTTATATAATATATCACATTAAAATATTGATTTTGAAAATAAAAACAACTATCATTATTTTTAATTTATTATTGTGTTATTTATTATATATATATATTTAATGTAATATAATATTTATTTATTTTTCTACCATTATTAAATATTATCCAATTCATTAATTAATTAATTATTGTTAATTTATCAATTCATGAGGGTTAAGTCTTATTATTTGAGGTTAGTTTAATTGGTGAGTATTCATCACTAAAGCACCTTGCTAATGGGAAGTCACGTGGTCAATTCTCTTAACGCGCCTTGGGGGTTAAGCTTTGCTAATAAGCTAACGGGATGTGATCCCTTCAAATAGATTTGCCCCAAATATTTTTTGGAAAAAAAAAAAAAAAAAATATTAAATATATATTAAATATTATCAAATCAATCATATAAATTAGATTAATAAGTAACAATAAATACCTTATTTTATATATATATACCTTTGTAATTAATAAAAGATATCAACAAATATTATATATATTACATATTATAATATATATATATATATATATATATTCCCTTGTAATTAAAAAGCTCAACAAAAAAAAATATTCAATGTTTTCTTTCTCATCATTGTTATCTAGGTATAGTGTTTTGCATTGCATTGATAAGACTGTACTCTATCCAAACAAGCATAAATTAGCATGTAATTCGTGCTACAGTTTAACCAAATATTTATTGTAAGTGCTCTACCTTACAAAGTAGAACACGCCATTTCCAAGAAAGATCAATAAATACACTTAACCATTTCCAAGGAATACCACAACAAAACAAAAGAAAGTAACCTGCACTTGATAATTAAGGTGCCTTTGTGAGATCATTCAAGGCACAATACACTTGTTCCACTCAAGGCACAAAGTAGTTGCATCATTCAAGTCACAAGTGAATATATGTTATTTCATGACACTGCATAATTTGTACCAACTCCAACAATCTTTTCTTTTTCCATCATTGCATTTGGTAAAGGTTCTTTTATATTGTTTTCCAACTAAGCTTGTTGCAGACACACTATCTTACTCTTAAATTGCATCAAAGTTGTTAGCCATCATTAAATTATTCCAAGGGAAAGGAGTTGGAAAATAAGATGCTTAGTCATCTCATGTCAGAAAGTGGTACTGCCGGTGTCAATACCTATGTACAGGATGTCCTCCTTTACAACTAATACAATAATCTTGAAGTTGCTGCCATGAACACCTAGTACACTCGTCCTTAATTTTTTATTTTTTCCTTAAACACTTCCCATGAATTTTTTGGATTGTATGACAACTTCACTTCAATGTCACCATTCCGTTCCCTGATGATAGCTGTATCATCACTTAACATGAAAAAATTATATTTGGATTCATCGTATCCAAAGTAAATGAAATAGTGACCCTTATTTGGCACATGCTACTAATCTCATGGTCTCAATACCTAAATAAATGTACCAATCATATGATGACTTGTCACTCTCAATTCTCAATGTTCATCCTTGTCCCTAGCATTCATTCTTCATAACTACCTTCTAAGTACGTGGCAATGGAATTTTTTAAGAAACCCAAATTTGGTGGATATAAAAAAATCACTCAAACCAATTGTGGCTAAAAAATATCCCATTTATGGCAACCAACAATCCTTTGTTAGCTAAATTGCCAACAAACCTTGTTGGCTTGAAGTAAAAAACGTACATTATTACTAAGAGGATATTCAACTTAATAGGAGTGGTTCATGAAAATATGGTTGGGAATATTAAATTGAATAATAGACCAAGTAACTAGATTAGTTGAAACTTAAATCGTGTGATCAATCTACTCAATATTGCTCAAAATTTAACTTGCAAATTGGAGAACTTCTAAAATTTTGGTTTATGATGAAAAATTTAAAAGTAATGTTATTATTTTATTTATCTATAATAAGCAGCTTGGCTAGCCAATGGTTTGCATTAATTTATATATGTTTATATATGTTTAAAAACTAATATAAAGGGAAAATTGTAATTTGTAGTTATGATGTTAAATTGTTAATTGTTTTTAAAGTTTGGAGTTTGAGGAGAGATTTTCATTGTTTTATTAGGTGAAAGTTGAATTTAAAAGAGTTGGGAGTTTAAACAGAAGGATTAGGTGAAAGTTGAATTTGAGAGAGTTAGGAGTTTAAACAGAAGGATTTATTAAGGATGTTTGTTTAGAATTTTGGTTTTCCATATTTTTTTATAAAAAATGTGTTTTTTTTTTTTTAATTTAGTTTATTAGTTTTTCCTCGTTCTTTATTAATTTGACTTGACTTGGTAGAAACTTATCAAAATGTGCATTTTTTCATTCATGTTAGTTTATGTTATCTAGCATGCATCTATGTTTGTTTATTATCTATGATATTTTTATAAAGTACATAATCCTTCAGGGTTAGTAATCATGTAATATACCTAAAAACTATATTATAATGAAGTAAAAATAAAGAAGATGTAATAATATTTTTTGGTCAATTTATTATTAATATGTGATAAAAATAGTCATGTCATTTTCCAAGGACATGACATATTAGCACTCGTGTATTTATATACACATCATTATGACTAAAGAATGTTATATGTATGTATGTATGTATATATGATTTATCTTCATGTCCATTCACTTCACCTTCATTCTCTACACCATCCATTCATACCCTTCATTGCTTATCCATTCATTCTATGTGTCATCCATTTTTGCCCTCAAACCTCGCCCTCCATCATTCTACATACTATCCATTTCACCTGCACAGTCTACCACATCCCTTCTAGACTAGTATTTAACTTGAATTTGAGTAGGCAGAGAACTACATGAAGAACTCATCATAATTCTTGATGAGGCGGATAAAGAATACAAAAAAGATCTTCCAAGGCTACAATAAATCTAATCATTATGTCACCTACCAAAGACTAAAGTAGTGAGCTAAAAGAAATAAAAGATTCAATACTAAAAATGTTTATCCAACTTGGGGATGTAAATATAAAATAATTATAGGCTTCAACCGATGAGATCTTCAACAAGTCAAGTGGCCTTGATACAAGCCGTTTTAACACATTAGCTCAAAAAGTCAACAAAATGGATGATTTTTATAAAAGACTTGAAGCCATGGAAACTGAGGTCAATGTAAACATGAACAAGGGATTGAGCATCCCAAATTGACACTCTCCACATTCATCTAATTTTGGTTCCCTTAAAAAATTTATACACAAACTAAAAATCGGTGCACCCAAATTTGTTAGCACCAAGGCAAGGCCAACTGTTGAAGAAATCACAAGTGTTGGGCATGGAAGAATTGGGTTATGCTTAGATAGGAATTGTGCTTACAAGGTGTCATACTAGGAAAAACACCACACATAGACACCATGCACACCAATTATGAGATATTGTGCCAAATGTCCAAGGGATTTTTTAGGAAATCTATCTGTTTTAACCAACCAGTTCGTGGTCAGGATTGGAATGGGTGATAAAAGAATGTATGAGGAAAGGCTAAAGAGATTATTCCCACAATTTGTAGTGTCTTCTTAGAGATTTTATATTTGGCAAGAGGATTAAGGAAAATATATGTGATGTAAAGATTTGGTTTATGAAGGAAGTTAATCTATTTTCTTGGTCCATTCTCCCTTCCTGAACATTTTATCTTGTAATGAATTCTTTTTATGAGTTCTATACTATTGTATTTGTATGAAGCATTATACAGATATGCCTTCTGAATCCTTGATCCAACAACTAGTTCCATGGTCGAGACCTGAATAATAAAGTTCTTCTAATAATGACGTTATGACATGGAAGCCATCAAAAAAAGATATACAAGACTATATTTCGTAGAAATAAGAGGACTTCATACAACGAGAGACTAGAATTATATGCATCAGCACCATGTGGATGGGTAGAAATGCAGCACCAAGAAATTCAAGGGATTCAACCCAAAATAGATGTTCAACTAGACTTTCTCCTATAATGGTATAGTTAAATCCTTCTAGATTTTATGGAACATCAAATAGTTGCAATGTGCTTTAACAATGGGAAAATATATGAATTAACCAGAAAACCCCTAAAACACTATCCTATGAACTAAGAAACAAAGGAACTATAATTCAACAAACATTAATAGTCTAGATTTACTAAAGCATAATCCAATCACTAATGTATAAAGTAGTAAAGCAAAAGAAAGTTTTGATCTTTAATGCTATCAATATATATCTACTTTATTAAGCATTTCAATGAAGTTACTTATGGAAGAAGAGCAAATATCAAACTTCTTGTATTCCTTGTAACCATAACAACTTGGAAGGATGGCATGAACCAAAAAAAGAATATTTGATATATACTTCACAAAGATGATGGATTATCAAATGAGTTGAGTGGAAGTTTCACAATTAAAGGATGGGATTGCAATTTGTAATAAAAACATTATAAGGAATCAACAAATAGTAGAAGTTTATCCTAAACAAGATGGAATATTTTTTATTTGTAGTGAGAGAATAATCATGTTTAAGCAATTTTTCATTCTTGATATATCCGATGAATGAGTATCCCTCCACAAATTGTTATTGAAACACAAGTGTTCTCAGATAGAAAATATGACGAAATCACTATAAGGATGATGTCTATAGAGAAGCAATTGTTGCTAATTAAACAAGTTAAATAATTGGGATGGCGATGTAGGCTATTTTAAGGATTTTAAAAAGTTTGATGAAATTATATTAAATAAGTTATAAATCCATGAGTTTCTACAAAATGGGAATGAAGAAGACATGTCAAGAACTGTGAAAAAATCTACAAGAAGAAAAAATGAACACCTTAGCATAAAGAGAATACTCTCCTCGCTAATAAAAAATTAGTGATAAGTAAGCAAGGTGCCAAATTTGAATAATAATATGGATTTGGAATAGATAATTAATTCTCATATGACTCCCTTAAAGTGTATATCTAATGGATAGCATTGAAGTATTAAGGTAATTATTAAAATGTAATAAATCTTATGGAAATGTTTTGCAATGTTAGTGAAAAGGTGTCTCACTCAAGTGGCATGTTCTTTTAATGATATTGACTAGTGGATTGACCAACTTGAATGATGATTTAGGGAGATAAATCATACAATTTTAAGGTGTGCTCACAACTAGTTAGGGGTGACAAGTTGTAGACAAGGGAAAAGGTTAAAGGTTAAAACATCTAAGTATAACAATTATCTACTTTTCGGTTTATAGAGCTTAAAATACAAGGGAAATAGATTATGTGATATGTTGAGTCTTATAGAAGAGGTTGATGAGAAAACACCTAACATGAAGAGCAAGAATCTTGTATGTCAATAATTGGTTGTGTATTTGGATTAGGGGAACTAATCCTTCTAATTTTGAATAACGTTATTTATATGTGATGGATAAATCACTAGGGCCTAACCATTCATTTGGGGAGGTGGATTAAGCGCAACATAAAACTTAAATAACAATTTCCTAGTGTCTCACTCTTTAGATGCTATTGAGTATAACAATCCTTGGAATTGTTCAAGCTAAATATGAAAAGTAACATAAAAACTTGGTCGATACTCAAAATATATACAAGACGAAGAAATTTATTTTGATATCAACAATTTAACTCATACTAGTAAAATCAATAATAACTTAATGATAAATATCATTGAAATTACGTATGTTGGAAAGCATACATACTTAGATATTATGGATCAATGATGCTAACTTCCTTGAAATTTTATCAATGTATTCAAACAAATAAAATATATGAAAACTTTAGCATATTGATAGGGTCATTATACTTACCTCGTAAATTGTCAACCTCCTCATTATAAGAAAAAGAACAGTAATCATAATATTGATGATCACACGACACTCATACTATTGATGATCATTTTTAGAGCTAGCCTAGACTAACAAATTTTACCAAAGTAGATCATCTATGGATGTTAAAATATATTATTGCATTAGAAGTGATAGCTATGAGTCATTAACTATATATTTATGCAAGCTAGTGAATTTGATATTGTTGATAAATCATGATGAGAATGTTGGTGTTTAATTGTTTATCTGTGTGTTTTTTTTTTAGATGATTATCATATTCATGATGTTATGCTATATTATGAACCAATGTTATACTACCATGTGGTTCCATTTATTACATTGATTCAATGTTGTACCTTTCCTCAAGATATGTTGAGGTTATATTCTTATAATGGTATTTCATGATGTGATGGCATTTGGTAATTGCATACAGTTATATGAAGAGGTGTTTTATGATGGCATGTGTAAGCATGTGGTGTCTTACTATTTAGGATGTTGTGATAACAACATGTTGTGTCATTATGATAACATGTGATAATAATCATGTGGATTTTTTTTTGAAATGATGATGTTATAATTTTAACTAATGAATTGGTTAGATGTTTGATGGTGATTGACAAGAAATCCATTAGTGGGCCAAGAGGGTTGATTTATTTAGTGATAATACCATACCCAATACCTATGAAGGAGAATGTATACAAAGTAACATCATATGGGTTGGGGACAAACTCAAACAATAAACCTATGTCAATTGTTATTTTTCCTTTTATAATTACTAATATGACATGGGACCATCTTTAGAAGGTCAAAAATTCTAATATTGGAGTTGTGACGTTGATGTTGAAAGGTTGTAGTAGTACTCATTAGTGGAGTTATGTGATTGGAGTTTGATGCATGGAGCTAGGTTCCTAGTAGGAGATGAGGAGGAAGTTCAAGGTAGCCATTTGAGATGCCTAGTTGTTGATATACAAGAAAATTCCTATATTAACTAGGGGAAACCACCATATGGAAAGTCCCAGTTAGACCTACTCTCATTTGGGATAGTAATTTCCAACCAATATGTGGGTTTTCATAGCCACCAAAATAAATGGACCTTGATTTCAAATCCTCAAAAAAGGAGAAAGTTGAATCTAATCTTTTGCTAAAATTCCTAAAAAACATTAAATATAAATTATCCTAACTACTTATCTATCTCGGCCAACAATGTAAATTATTAAAATAAGTAGACATAAGAGGAAAGATAAATGACATAAGCTATAGAAAAACTTCATTAACTTCAATAATCATTTAGCACATTGATATTATTGGTTAACTGGTAAAGAATTATTCATATAGCAAAACTGCAAGTTTATATCATATTCATGCTTTTTTGTGAATCAAAGAAAATTTACATAAAATAATTTCTCACAAAACTATATAAATAAAAATCCCATACAACTCACAGAAATGTTGTTACATGGAAATTCACTAACACAAGTAATGATTCACCAAAAAGAGCTTGGTATTATGAAATTATATTCAAAGCTAATAATAGTATCTGGTTTGGAGTACAAAATTTTCCAACCCTCGAAACTTCTCAAAAAAATCATTAAAAAATAAATAAATTTAAAAATCAGGTTTTTTTCCTGCTTTTCACCAACTATCACCTAACAATAGAGAAAATATCATTACTTTCCCTTTATGTGGTGGATTCTTTATTGACTCATTCCTTCAAATGTGATCAACAAAAGGAGAAGTTGTTTAATAACTAAGGAATTAGTGGAGGTATGGGAAGTTCTTAAAACTATTCACACCCATAAACTTTAGAAGAAATATTCACGTTTTATTTTTTCACCTTTTCCGTAGAAGAGGCTATTGTTGGAAATACACAGTGATACTTAGGAGGGGGGGGTGAATCAGTGTCACTTAGATTTAATTTTTTTCACTTTATTGATGTTAAAAATAAAACCTCATCACATAATCAATCATCAACACAATGCATAAACACTGAAATTAAACTGAAAATCCAAACTTGAAACTTGAATGTTTTGCAAACAATGTTCAATTTATTACAACCACTTGTCAGGAAACCAATCCTTTATAACCACCATCTTATAAAAATTGAAAGCTCCAGCCTATCAAGAAGATGAGGACAAAAATCCTATGTAAGCACTAACTTACAAATTTGCAGGCTTCAAATTGGTAACTTATAATTAAACTTGAAAAAATTGTCACTTTTGTTTAGGTAGCCTTAATGAATTAAGGCTCGACATCCTCTAAATCAACAAACAGAAATTGGCTATCACTTGGCCTCCTTCAAAGCTCAGCCTCTAGAACATACCTCAGCCTCTGATCAAAACATATTTCGGCCTCTAGAACATACATCATCCTCTCATCAAAACATATTTTAGCCTCTTAGAACAGACCTTGACTTTAACATAATTCGGCCTATAGAATAGACCTCAACCTCCCAGCAAAGCTAAAATCGAGCTCTTTTAAAATGGAACTTGCCCTGTTTAAACCAAAACAATCATAAAAACTTTATAAAATTATGAAAAAAACCCTTCCACGACTCAACAACTACTTCACTTAATGATTCATGAGGTATGAACCTCATATTTGCTCCTCTTTCTTGCTAAAAAGGAGTCAAAGTTTCTAGAGCATTGGTTGTTCCTTCTCATGCATATATATATATTCATTTTGGGCCTAGGTAAGGGTTGACTTCTCCACTAGATGCACTGACTTGTTCACTGGGTGGACTGACTTGTGCTTTTGGACAGCCTTTTACATCAATAACAACCATTTTCAATAGTTATCAATTTGGAATATTCCTCAAGTTTTGAAATCCATTCTTGAATTGAGTCATTGTCCCATTTGTCAAGATAACTAACCTTCTATTTTAAAGTGTCATTTTTCTTCTTTAAATCCTCTAAATAATTTTGTAATGGAACTATTTTCCCCAAAACTAAATGTTTGGAAAATCAATTCTTCAATGATACATGAGGTTGTTTCCCATAACTACGTATAAATACTCCTTGTTTCTTTGACTATTTCTTGTACATAATCACAATTTTAAAACCATGTATCTAAAACCACTTGGAAATTAAATTGTTTATCATACAACTATTTCGGAATGTTTCCTAGTACATTCCTGGTCTTGGCCTCCCATTTTTTCATTTTGTCAAGAGAAATTGAGCTCCCATTTAATCTTTCAATTGATAATATAATTGGTTGGAAAACTCAAGCAACTTATCTCATTGTTGTTCTATTTCATTGATCTTGTATTAAAATGTCATTAGGATTGAATCATTATATTATTTTTAATCCATCATGATGCTTCCATAGTGGAAAAATTGGAGGAATCGTCTCAAAGGATGATTTTTACTAGAAAGATCCCTACTTGGTGAATTGGGGTATGAAACCTTATGGAATCCATTAGAGGCATCAAACCAAAAATTTTGGGGAAATATTTTTATTATTAGATATACACCCACTATCACTATTGTACACATATATTCCTTTCCAGAAATGCAAGAATCACCTCAATCGAAGTCGGTATGCAAAAGGTATACCACTCGGAAGTTGACCTTCTTGTTTTGACCACCATGATTTGTGAGGATTCCATGTAAACCTAGATATTCATGGAAAATAGGATATCCACATGATCATGATGAATAATACTCTAGAAGAATCGATATTGTAACTTTGGTTAAGAGTTGGAGGTGTCAAACTTAACCACTAGTGGGATATCAAGTTGCATTATAACCAGGCCATAAGGAGGAAAAGGGGTTCCATTCTATTTGAGTGCCTTTTATTCCATAGATGAGAAAAGTAGCTAAGAGTGGATAGAGATAGAGAGAGAGAAAAGAGAGAGTTTGTGCACTTTAGTAGCCCATGGATCATGGGTCTTATTGTAACTTTTTCTGACACCTTTAAAAGTTACAAAAATCTTCAAAATGTGCTAAGTGATTTCTTGTCTAAATTTTGAAGAATATATATAAATTCCTGTCAAGTTCCCATCACCTAAAGCCTTCACTTAATTAATCTTCGAAAATATTCATGTCCTCCATGAGTCAAAATTGAAAAATATCCAAAACCCATATCAAGCCTTAATTTTTATTTAAATTCTTTGGTCCCTTTATACCTATTCCCAAATCCTATATTTCTTCTAGAAATAATATTTTTTATTCTTGTCACTCCATTCATTTTTCACCATTATTATCATATCCTCATATTTTTTATATATTTTACTATACGCTGCCATCATTTTTATTATTCATCCATTTTCCATGTTTATTGTAATACCGTCCTCCCACATCTACCCAAGTAACATCCAACCAGGGTAAACATGTGACGAGAAGTTACTATGGTATGATTTAACTCCCTATGTGTCAGTGAAGGAAGGGAAACCAACAGAACACATCACACAAACCTTCCACATTAGCAACAGAACTCCTAGGAGTCATCCGAACCACTCAGGTAACCAGGCCCTGAGACCAACTAAAGTTTTAGTGCATCAAACCCCTAGACGCTCTATTGATATGGAAAGGGTGCATCTAGGAGGCTCCAAAGCTGCCACAGAAAGGGAAAGGGAGCTTCCAGGGACTTTTTTCCCAGTGTTGTGCCTGTGACTCCAAAATTTGTGCCACTTTTTCAGGCCCAGAGCCCAAGTCACTTCCCAGAACTCAATGATACTTCCAGAAATGAAAGATAAAAGCGGACTAATTATACAAACGTAATTACTTGAAAAAGAACATGACTGGACCTCTACTAGCCATGACACAAATTTCATCAAACATGTCACAAAAGATGCAATCTACATGTTTAAACAACATATCTAAGCATAGGGGTCTCAGAATTATCTTAGAATCAATAAGAAGCATTGATGCCTCATTACAATAACTACATTACCATCTATTAAACCATATATTCATTGCACATTCAATGATGAACCAAAACATGATGAGATTCATCCATTTCCATTGTCATAAAACTCACTCATAACCAACATATAAACAACAAAATATCAAGGATATAACAACCATATAAACCACATATAAACAAGTATATTTACCCATAACATAACAAGGAGAAAGAGAGCTCTTATTTATGATTGCATCGGCCGACCAGGTATGGGACTTCCACAAACCCCCCGACCGTAGACTAAGTTGAACCAAATCTTTCTTTCAACCAATCACCCCCATGCCATATTCCAAGCATAAATGTGGGATATCATGGAACAAATCCATCAAAACCGAACCAGGGCTTCCAGAGGCCAAACCACCTCAACCCTCAACTAGTGGTTCCACCTCACGGTTGGACATCACTAACCATCACCAGATCGGTCTCTATCCAATTTGTCCAAGGCTCCATAGCATTTGTTCCACCCTGACTTCGCGGACTATTAACTCAACCCACAGATGTCGTCAAGCTTCTAGAGCATTTGTCCAACCTAAGATTCCAAAACTAGTAACTCAACCCATAGTTGTCATCGGACTTCCAGAGTGTTTGTCCAACCAAGGCTTCCAGGACTAGTAACTCAACCCATCAAGGGCTTCCAAAGCGTTTGTCCAACCAAGGCTTCCAAAACTAGTAACTCAACCCACCAAGGGCTTCTAGAGCGTTTGTCCAACCAAGGCTTCCAGGACTAGTAGCTCAACCCAAGTTATTATAAGGATTCCAGAGCATTTTTCCAACCAAGGCTTCCAGGACTAGTAACTCAAACCAAGTTGTTACCGGGATTTCAGAGCATTTTTCCAACCAATGATTCTAGGAACTAATAACTCAAACCATAGCCAAAGGCACAAGAAAACCAACCAGTATACAAAAGTAAATCCCACAACACCATGGCTATCTAGGAAATGGAAAGGCTAGGCAAATCCACTGTCAATCCAGGCAATCATCCATGAAAATTATATATCATGACCAATAAACCACATGCATATTCCATGCATGCAAAAACTAGTGATGAAAACATACATGCAACTCAGTACCTGCAAGAAAAACCCGATGTAGCTATTGATCCCAATGTCCTCTTCCGCTTTCCTGCTCTTCCTTTTCCTTATTGCTCCAAGAATCTAATTATACCACACTCTCCAAGAGTGCTCCAAGAAAACTCTAAGTGTCCAAGAGTATGAGAGAGAGAATAGAATGAGAGCTCCAAAACTGAACTGACAAAAGGGTACCCTGACTAAGCCTGCCCACTGATCCTAAGAACCCTTTTTATCAATGAGGCCTACATTTTCTTCAATGTCCATTATTTCCTTCATTTTCCTCCTCACATGCAACGTGTGACCTTTCACCTTCATTTTCTCCTAATGTCCATCATTTTCATAAATAAAAAGTGCCAAAAATGTCATTTTGCCTTTCCAAAGCCTTTTCCATTTCCTTTGCCAATTTCCTTAGCCATAATAACCAAAATGTACACCCACTAGGATGTTTTTCCCAACACTCAGCTCAAAATATGTATCCCATGACCGTGGTCTTATGTATTTTTACATGGATTTTTAACCAGGGTTGTTACAGAACCCTCCCCCTTATGGGAACATCGTCCTTGGATTTCAATAACACCTATAACCAACAATACTGATGAAAACAAAACATATTGCATATGGAGCTTTATAACACGGCACATTGTAGTATTTACAATGACCACTACTGAAACATGACAATCATATCATTTACTGGAGCTTTATATCACATCTCATTATAATATTTACAATAATAATCACATATACACACACATTTTCTTCACCCAACAAATAATCATACTATCTATGTAGATTTATAAATCCAACTCGTAATAGTATTTACAATAATACACACATATACACATATGCACATTTTCTCAACCAACAAATAAAAATATGCAATTTCTGCATCTGAAAAAAAGGGAATCCAAAGGCTCACACCTCCATCCTAAAAGTAATACCAAGATTCACCTCCTTCTCAGGAAGTCCAGAATCCACTGCAAGGTAAAATATGCATCCAATGTCCAAAGTTATAATCTTGCACCACTTGTCCTCTCAGTGAGCATTTATCAGCTCATTATTCCAAGGCACACTCCCAATGTGCATTTGATTCCATATGGAAATGCTAATGACCAAAACAAATATATCCCTTTCATTCCCTTATTTGCTACACAGTCCCTCGACAAATTTAGTCACCCCCTTTTATGCAGCCACACGCCTTCCAATTTCCATTAGCACCCCCAATCCCGAGCAGTCCATCCCTCGGCAAGGTTTCCTTGCATCAGAAGGTTCAAAAACCAAGGAATATCACTGCCTTAAAACCATCATATCAGTCATAGCATGCTCATGGAAATCAATGGACACTATTGGGTACTAGTGTCTCACAATGGCCCTGCTCCCAAATTCTTTACCAGCATACTTTTGCCTATTTCAATTCCTTTTGTTGTTTTTTTTAATGCTTGTTGTCAATTTCGACCACCCAACCATACATTTCATTCTTTCATGTACCAAGAACATAATTTCCATTAGATTCAAAATAAATTGAAATAACTTCAAATCATACCTCATTGGTGGCTCGTCAACAAGGTACACTTGCAATTTTGTTCGCTTCTTGTCACAATAAGTCAAACTAGAATCATTGACCAAATCATCATGTATAAACATATCACATCAGATTAGCTCAAAATACAACCATCATAGATCAAAATCATAAATCACATGTAACCATCATAAACCAGAATCATAGATCACATGTAATCATCATAGACCAGAATCATAAATCACATGCATAATAAACCTGAAATAAAATATTAATACTTATCCTTTAATCAATCCTTATCTTCTACCTTTGTTCATATTTCATATGCACTCTAGATCGATTTTCACACCCGACAAACACCCAGTGTCTTATCCTCATCCATGTGCACATACACATAGTGTGCATCACACACATACAACCACACATGGCATACAACATCCATGCAATCCATGCACCTACACCTAACATACAACACATACAACTACACCCAGTGTACAACACAACACAATATATATGGATACATACGGTGTACACCACCACACAATACATACACCTACACCCGATGTACAACACAATATATATACATACACAGAGTACAACACAACAAATACACATGTCATGATACCACAACTACACAATGCACATACATAGTACCGCATGCCCGTAACATAGCATGTATGACATGTGCACAATACCACATGTACACCAGTACCATATGTACAACATGTACACAGTACCACCTATACACAACACCACCTGCATAATGTGTGCACAACATTACATGTACAAGACACCACCTGCACAACGTGTACATAATGCCATATGTACACGAACCACCTATACAATGTTTACACAATAAAACATGTACATAGCACCACATGCATGGCATGTACACGACACCACATGTACACAGCGCCACATGTGCAACATGCACACAACACCACCTACACACAACACAACATGTACAAAATGTACATAGCACCACGTGCACACAACACCACATGTACAGTCATGCACACAACACCATATGTACAACATGCACACAACATCATATGTACATAGAATTGCATATACAACATGTACACAGCACCATATGTATATAGCGCAACATATCCAACATGTGCATAACACCATATGTACACAACACAGCATATCCATCATGCACACAGTACAATATGTACACAACACTGCATATACAACATGTACATAGCACCATCTATACCCAGCATTGCATATGCAACATTCACACAACACTATCTGTACCACCTTGTACATAACATTGCATAAACAACATATACACACACTATATATACACAACACCGCATGCGCACAACATCACAGATGAAACATATACAACATATACAACATATGCACAACAATAGTACCACACATCCAAAACCACACTATCTCTACCAAGCAACCTTGCTTCGAGTACCTTATCCATGCTTGTCCCAGCATGCCACATACCACAATTCTTTCATTTCACTCATGTATCCCTCCGTATAGCTTGCCCATAACATAGACATAATATAATCACATAATATCAACTCATAACCACATGATACTGACATCGTAGATTTGTCAGGACTACTCTCCCACTTGATTCCTCATAAACTAGAAACCTCTTCATGCCATTCACCTGTGTAAGCAATCATTCCTCCACAAGAATGATTCTTAACGACCCTATCAGACAACAGTATATATATATATCACGATCATGTCAGACAATGACATACATACATACATACATATATACATCCATATATATATATATATATTAGCATAAACTTGATCACAACATAATTACCAAATAGCATAAGGTCAAGGTTAAGAGAACTCGCTTTATCCATGCACAGCATGCACAACAATGAGAAAAATCATTCCCAACATAGCCAAGGAATCGGATGCCTCACATCCATTCACTTTACCTTTCCTATTAGCTTTCTCATGAATGTCCTGCCACCATCCATTTACACTAATGAACCCAACCAACTTAGTCGATTGTCATACTCTGACCTTCAGTTACCCTTACACATGCACCAGCTTCATCCAAGTCTTTCATTACCTGTTGGGTTCCACACATATCTCCCAGAGTTCCATCAACATCCTTCTTTCCCAATCAATTCCCAAGACCTCAAAGCATCAAAGGCAAGAACAAGAAACAAACAAGAAGAAAATCATGAAAACCAATAAAAATACGACATCGCAAACAAAGTGGCATGATCATGCACTAGACATAACAAAACTTCAAATCAAGCGCAAGAAAATGACAAGGTACCGAAAGCAATCCCAACAAACACCATGACTCAATCCCCATGGGTTCCCATTTCTTCCAAGGGAAAGCTCAACCTAAGCCTTCTTCAAGATTCCATGGAAATTTCTTCTCCATGCAATTATTTGTATCATATTTCCATAACATATAATTGTCAATGCATAAATAAATGTAACAATATACCAATTATCTTACCTTTTTGTGCCAATCATGTTGCCTTGTAACTGAACACAAATGTCAGCCACATGTTCCAAAGATCAAGGCAACATATCTACTAATTTGAAATCAACCTTTACCAATACTAACAATCATGTCATAATCCATAGCCAACTTGTAGCCATTAGACATAATGCTACAAATGTCACCTACTTACACTCAAGTACATATCAACTATCTCAACACATATGTGTGAGTAAAACCATCTTAAACAAGATCATTCCTTCAAGCAATCTTACATATACATAGTCATATTATGCAATTCATTAAACATTCAACCAACTTGCAAACATACCATGTTAAACAAATCAACTAGATGACATAATCAAACACTCAAACATCAAATAGATGACATAGTCAAACTCATACCTTAATGACATAACCCTAACCATCTGCATAGGCCAATCCAATTTAGCATGATACATTTAACATCAATATCTTAATACAATAACCCTAATAATTAACTAACATATAAAAACAACAAGTTAACATATAACATGCTCATTAATAACATATAACATAACCATCAAGTTAACTGTCATAAAACAATAATAACAATGCATACAACCACAGGTTATTATCATTCATGACTATCTGACACGTGCATATGACTACACTAATCAACTAGAATTTATCATACATGTAACCATAATAATAATAGAATGACAAGCATATTAGTAACCTGAATTCTTATAACAAAAATAAACTAACATACCTGCATTCCCACCATACAAACCTATATTATGATTTTCTCTTACCCCGAAGTCCATTGTTGCAACTTCTCTTTAATGATCTTCATCTGTTGCTCTATCTCAATCAACACATTAGCATCATAACATACCAATATCATCATGATGGCCTAATTACATACAATGACCTTACGAAAAAAACCTTAAAAAAACATACAATGGTCCAGTTAATTCCCTGTTCAAGTAATTACGTTTGTATCATTATTTTGTTCTAGTTAATTCCCTGTTCAAGTAATTACATTTGTATCCAGTTAATGCAATCTACAGGTTTAAACAATATATCTGAGCATAGGGGTCTCATATTTATCTGAGAATTGCTAACAAGCATTGATGCCTCATCATAATAAATGCATTACCATCTATTAAGCCATATATTCTTTGTACATTTAGTGATTAACAAAAACATGATGAGAGCCATACATTTCCATTGTCATAAAACTCATTCATAACCCACATTTAAGCAACAAAATATCAAGGATATAACACCTATATAAACAACAAAATATCAAGGATATAACAACCATATAAACCACATATAAACAAGTATATTTACCCATAACAAACAAGGTATGGGACTTCCACGAACCACCCAACTGTAGACTAAGATGAACCAAATATTTCTTTCAGCCAGTCTCCTTTGAACCATATTCCAAGCATGAATGTGGGATATCATGAAACAAATCCATCAAAATTGAACCAAGGCTTCCATAGGCCAAACCACCTCAACCCTCAACCATTGATTCCAACTCACAGTCAAACATCACTAACCATCACTAGATCGGTCTCTACCTAAGTCGTCCAAGGCTCGAGAGTGTTTGTTCCAACCCAGCTTCCAGGACTAGTAACTCAACCCACATCTATCGCTAGGCTTCTAAAACATTTGTCTAACCCAAGCTTTCAGTACTAGTAACTCAACCCATAGTTGTCGCCAAGCTTCCAGATCATTTGTCCAACCAAGGCTTCCAGGACTAGTAACTCAACCCACCAAGGGATTCTAGAGCGTCTTTTCAACCAAGGCTTCTAGGACTAGTAACTCAACCCAAGATGTTACAAGGATTCCAGAGCATTTGTCCAACCAAGGCTTTTAGGACTAGTAACTCAACCCAAGTTGTTATAGAGCTTCCAAAGTGTTTGTCCAAGCAAGGCTTTTAGGAACTAATAACTCAACCCACATCCAAAGGCACAAGAAAACTAAATAGAAAACAAAATTAAAACCCACAACACCATGGCTATCTAGGAAATGGAAAGGCTAGGAAAATCCACTGTCAATCCAGGCAATCCTCCATTCTAATGACAAATCATGACCAACAAACAACATGCATGTGCCATGCATACAAAAACTAGTTAGGAAAACACACATGCAACTCGGTACCTGCAAGAAAAACCCATTGTAGTTGTTGATCCTGATGTCATCTTGCACTTTCCTGCTCTTCCTTTACTTTTTTGCTCCAAGCATCCAAGTATGCAACACTCTCCAAGGGTGCTACAAGAAAACTCTAATTTTAGAAGAGTATGAGAGAGAGAATAGAATGAGAGCTCGAAAACTAAACTGACATGAAGTTACACTAACCAAGATCCTTAGAAGCCTTTTTATCAATGAGGTCTCTATTTTCTTAAATTTCCATTATTTTCCTTCATTTTCCTCCTCACATGCAATTTGTGACCTTTTACCTTCCTTTTCTCCTAATTTCCATTATTTTCACAAATAAAAGGTCCAAAAATGCCATTTTTCCTTTTCAAATCCTTTGATCATTGCCTTTGCCAATTTCGTTAGTCATAATAACCGAAATGACCTTTCACCTTCCTTTTCTCCTAATTTCCATTATTTTCACATATAAGAGGTCCAAAAATGCCATTTTGCCTTTTCAAATCCTTTGACCATTGCGTTTGCCAATTTCCTTAGCCATAATAACCGAAATGAACACCCGCTAGGATGTTTTTCTCAACATTCACCTTGGAATATGTGTCC
This sequence comes from Pinus taeda, assembly GCA_000404065.3. Lineage (NCBI taxonomy): Eukaryota > Viridiplantae > Streptophyta > Pinopsida > Pinales > Pinaceae > Pinus > Pinus taeda. The sequence goes on along the minus strand of APFE030574107.1, from coordinate 25,910 downwards.
CATGATCGTGGTCTTATATATTTTTACATGGATTTTTAACCAGGGTTGTTACATTTACCATAACCTCAAGTAAAAATTATTATATTTTACTTTACTTTTTATCTTATTAATTATCCCCATTATTCCATACTCCACGTATTATTGAAATATTATTTTTGTCCATTCAAACGTATGTCCCCACCCTGCATTTCACACATTAAAACACCATTATATACATTACCTTAGGATGTGTGAAGTAATAAATATATGGTTTGCGAGGGGTTGTTTATCCAACCTTTAACCTCCCCTCCCTCCGCAAAGTTGTTTCATCTCATGTATTGCGGACCCCCATCCTCAACCATTTACCACCTACTACACTGGAGTAAATTTCAATACAAATCATGGAGTTTACAATGTTATAAAGAAATATTTCCTCCCTATGGAATAATTTTAAAGAGGTGAAAATGAAATTTTACAGAGCACAAAAATGAATGTTTTTACCTATGGATATAAGGAGGAAAAGAATTATAAAAAGAAAAATAGCTATGGATATAAGGAGGAAAATAATTATAAAAGGGAAAATACATGTGAATATAAAATTTGGATAATTTCTTATCCAAAATTTTTAGAGTGAAAAGGGAATATAGAAAACATATTTTCATAATTTACCAAACATGGTTGGAGACATGGTTTTAAAAACCATGGGAATCTAACCAATAAATGGTTTTCACAAAAAAAATTAGAATTATTTATGAAGTATAATTTATTCATAAATATACCAAAAGTGGTCAAAACTAAATATGAAAACAGTGGATGGTTTGGATAAATTGTTGTAAATTTCATTTATGAAATTCATAAACAAATGAATGCTACAATGGAGAAGTATTACAAGACATGGTTTTCAAAACCATGGATAGTTTTACAGAGAAAAGATTACTTAAGGAAATATGAAGCTATTTGATTTATGAAATTCATGAAGAAAATAACACTTTTACAGGTCAAAACAAGACATGTTTTTCTATTGAAGACATGGTAAAGAATTATTTTTATGGAAATATGGAAAAATGATTTTATAGATTTTTGGGAAATGTTTTTTATCAAAATATCTTATTCCCAAAATTTTAAAATTAATATTTTTCAAAACTAAAGAATGAAAAAATAATCAATGATTTCCAAATCATTTTCAAATCTTACGACAATGATTAAGGATATGAAAGATAATTAATTGAATTATCAAAGGACTTTATCAAAGGAAAGGAGATTAATCAATTCTAAACAAAAGGATCAGTCAACCAGATTGTGGGCATATTAATTGAGTTTTAGGGAGCACCATCAACAACCTCCAGATTCTAAGGCACAAGATAAACAAGCAAAAGATTAAGGCAGATTTGTGACAAAAAATGGAAAACCAATTTCAAGAATAAAGGCAATCAATCAGCAATCAGTGAACCAATTCTGGGATTTGGAGGCACAAGACTTTCAATCAACTCCATATTTCCTGTAGTTTTTCAAAGATTCTTTTTATTTTAGTATATTGTTCAGATTTTTATTCTAGAAATCTTACACAAACAGTTGGGTGTAATGTTCTATATATCGTTTCAATTTAAATGTAAAAGGGTTGGCTTTTAATGCCAAAATCCTTCCATTTTTGTAAATAATTCTACTACAAGATTTTTAATTGAAGGTTTTTGGCTCTAATTCATGACAAAATTTGTTTCTTCTTTATGTTTTTCCAGTGATTTCATAGTCTATTTGTTCATATATTCAAGGCAAAGGCTAAGTTTTAACTTCCCTGATAGCCCACCGCAAATTCATCATCTACGCTGAGATTATCTAATTAAATGATATGTTTAATTTAGCTCCTCTGCATCATTTAATTTTTGCCTTCTGTCATCTCTTCAATGTATATTTGTTTGGTTGTAGAATTATTCTACACACATATGCTATATTTGTCTAATTAAGTATTCAGTATGAACGTTTAGTTATCATATATTCTCTTCAATTCCTCTACCAAACTCTCTAAAGTTATGTTATTCTATCAAAACTAGACATTGGCACTTTGATCAAGTGTCAGCAAGAGAAAGATTTACTTCTAAGAATATATTGGATACTAATCAACAATCACCTACAATAAATAATAAATCTGGCCATTGTGCTTCATAAGTTGTTATCCAGTAATAGTGAATGACATTTAAAAGCCTCGTAATATTGAGGGAGCCCCCTCTAGTTCAAGGGTGAGCTTGAACCTAAAGACTAGTCGAGTTGGTTTCTTAGCATAGTTTCACATCCAAGAACTACCTTCGAGAAACAAATAAAATAAGTATCACACTTTTGTACTTTCATCCATTCCCATTTAGAGAAAGAGAGAGCATAGAAGTCTCACCTTCCAACTAGGTTTTAACTCATAAGGGTTCCTCAGATCATATTTTGTGTTCATTATGGATTGTGATATTTATTTCAATTTTCTCTATTATCCATATTTATATATTGCATAAATAAGCATATCACAATAATTAATGAACCTATAAATCTAGGGAAAAATTAACACTCATAGTGCAAATTTTGGATTTTCATATATATTTTACTAGATTTATCGTGATGAATTGTCCAACATCATATCCACGATAGTTTATGGATCATATTGGTATTAGATTAGGTGCTTTGGTATTTTGTGGGAGGTTGTGGGGGAATTATATTGATTTAATAGAAATTCGTAAAACCCTACCATGGCTAACCAATCTATTAATAACCCCCAAGATCCTGCAGAGGGGAGGTTTGCGCAGATGGAAGCACAATTCATAGATATAAACCATAATGTGAGCCTCCTCTTGTCATCCCTAACCAATAAGTTGGGCTTATTTATATAATATGGAGGTTCTAATGCAGAGATCATATCATGGTATCAAGAAGAACCAAAGACAGAGCCAAAGAAAAAACTTGAAAAGGAACAACCCAATTTGAGTGTCATGAACCATTCATAGTTCTTGTTGAAGATGAAAGTGAAGGTTGAAATCAAGCCATGTCAAGGTGAGATTGATGCTTTGAAGTTAATTTGTTGACATATCTAAAATTAGAGGGCCATGGCTTGACCTAGTGGGAAGGCCTCACAAAAAACCTAAGACTAGAGGGAGATCCTCTAATGACTAAGGGGGAGAATTTCAAAACTATCATAAAGTCACATTTCCACTGTATCAGGTATGTAGAGGAGCAACGGATCTGATGGAATTACTACATGAAGAAATAGGGGCAAAATGTACAGGAGCACACCACCAAAATTAGGAAGATGGAAATAATGTTGGGTATCTCCCCAAAGAACCCAGATGTACTCCTCAAGTATCTGTGTGATCTATACAACCATATGCATAAGAAAATGATGTTGTCTAAACCTAGAATGGTGGATGAGGCTTTTGTACAAGCACAATACCTAATAGACATGACCCAAAAGAAAGGGAGATCAAGTGGGTCAAAGAAAAAGGAGCACCAAGAAGCTTCCAAGGAGGGGAAGAAGAAATGGAAAGGGGGAAATGACAAAAAAAGAGAAATCACAACACACTAGTGTAAATATCCCATCAACCATTGCAACCATTGTAACATTGATGGTCATATAGAGGAGAATTGTTAGAATTTCCATCCAGATCTGAATCTAAAGAATCGAAAGAAAGATTCTAAGAAGAAAAATATCATGACCACCATTTTGAGCAACCAAGTGGAAAGTAACTCAAACATGGATGAGAATATTTTATGTAAATCATTACATAAGGGGGTAAATCTAAGTAGCCTTCAGCAGTAGGAAGAGAAGGAAATTACCAAACTTTATTCCATATAAAGATATTGGCCAAGAAGACAAAAATTTACACTCTATTCGACTTAGGAATAGAGAAGAATCTCATAGCAACAAATCTAGTCAAGAAAATATGACTAGAGACTCGTGACCATCCAAGACCATATCCATTGGGATGGATCAACAAGGAGGTAGAGATAAAGGTAAATAAATAGTGTAGAATCAAATTTTCCAGTAGTGTTGATTTTATTAATGAAGTAGAGTTGGATGTAGTTCTATTTGATATATGTGTAGTTGTGGTTGGGAGTCCCTATATGCACCTGCGAGATGTGATCTTTGTGTGGAGAGAAAACAAGTGCCACCTCATGAAGGACAGAAAAATCCTTCATCATCAACACACACAAGGGCAAGTCAAAGATATCACTAGTAAGTGCCAACCAAGCCAAAATTTTTATCAGTTTTAGCAAGAAGTATGCATTGCTATTTTTAAGAGAAAAATAGTTTGTATAAGTGTCCATGAGAGTTAAGTCATACCTAGAGGGGTGCAATAAGGAATAGAAATAGAAACTCAAAGAGTTTCTATAAGCATACAAGAGGGTGTTCTAAGATCCTAAAGCAATGCCACCTAAAGGGATGTGGAGAATGAGATACGATTGTTCTGGATTTTAAACATCTGCGGTTCATTCTATTTATTTAAGCTTCAGAGTATCCACAGTAATAATCGATTATTGTCAGAATCTCCATTTCCAAACATTGGGTTGTATAGGTAGTCCATTATATAGGAAAAAAGGTGAAGATTTTGATGTGGAATCTAATGGAACAAGTTGTCATTCAACCAAGTACCTCACCATGTGCTTCACCCATCATCATTTCTCCAAAGAAGGATGGAACTTAGCAAATGTGTATTGATTACAAGGTGTTAAACAAAATTACACTCAATAGATTATCTATTGGATCAATTGCATCAAGCCAAATAATCCACCAACATGGACTTAAATTCAAAAATACCACTAGGTTCAAGTCAGAGAAAAGGATTCTTGGAAGATCACCTTCAAAATTAGACAAGTTTTGTATGGTGGTTAGTTATGTTGTTTAGCCTACGCAACGCACCAACTACATTCACAAGTTTAATGAATGATATAATGCGCCCTTATATAGAATCAATTATTACCATTTATTTGGATGATACATTGGTATACATTTCTACCTAGGAGGAGCACAACTCAAATTTTATCCAAGTGCTAGATACATTAAATAAGCACTAATTGCTAGTAAATATCAAGAAGTGTGAGTTTGCATAGTATTCTTTGGTTTATCTGAGATATGTGATATCTAGGGAAGAGCTAAAGATAGGTCCTGCCAAGATGGAGAAGATCATGAAGTGGTTGTTTCCTACTAATATTTCTGAGTTCAAGAGCTTCATAGCCACATTTTCAACAATAACAACACCACTCCATTCCATTACAACAAATGGTAAGAGTTTCTGGTGGGGAAAGGGTTAGCAGAGGACCTTTGAGGAGTTAAGGAGGAACATCACTCAAGAATTGGTTCTGGCATTACCAACTTGTAGCATCCCTTTGAAGTGGAGATATATGAAAATAGGTAGGAACTATAGAATCCTAGAGTCTACAGGTCTCACTCTTGTGTACTTGCATCCCTTTCCATTCATAGAAAGAGAAAGCAAAGCAACCTCACCTTTAAATTGAGTTTTCCCTTGAAAGGGGTTACCAAATCATAAATTTATGTTCAATGTGGATTGTGATTTTTATTTCATTGTTCTCTATTTTCCATATGTATTACATGCATAAACATAACACAGTAATTAAAAAATTCATAAAACTAAGGAAAAAATAACTCTCATAGTGTAGATTTCATATTTTCAAATATGTTTTAGTAGATTTATTACGATAAGTTGTCCAGTGGAATACCCATGGCAGTTTACGGATTAAAATGTGACCTGCAAATCAAAGAATTTATGACTTATTTTGATGGCTTCAACCTTTAAAATCTCAAACATTCCTTCTTTATATTTCAACTCCTCTGTCTGTGATTCTAAATAATTATTCTAAATTTTATATTTACTAGTGATTTCATTTAGTTGTGACTTATGTGTTTCCTCAAGAGAAACCAATTATTTTTAATGGTCTTCTTTCATGGTCTCTGCCTCCTTTTTATGAAGACATTGTAATTCTATAATATTTTCAATCCATTTTTCAGATAACAAAATCATATATTGTTTGGATTTTTTATATAATATTACCTCTTGATTTTTCAATTTATTTTTCAAATATGTAACTTGTTCTTTTTATTTCTTCCGTTGAATATAAATATTCTTTACTAACAATTTATTTGCATCGCAAAGGATCCCAGTGCAATAGTTGTTTCTATAGCAACAAATTCCTAAGGGATTTCTTCAAGTTGTCCAGCTTTTGTTTTTCTACCCCTTTCTTTAACAATGGTTTTCTTTGGAATATCAAATATATAACTACTTAAAGGCACTACAGTATCTTCAATTGGCTCCAAATCGTCAAGATCTATTGTTATGAAGGGAAATCATCCAAGAATAAAACAGATGAGAACAATGTTTATTGTAGAAGTCATAATTAAATTTAATGAAACTATGGGTCCAATACTCTAAGAAGGAGCACTTCAAATAACTGTTTCAACATTTTTAGAATGGATGTCCAAACTTTAATCCCTATGAACAATAGTATATACATTTTCCTTGTCCTTCTTTCATTCTTCTTTATTAACATTCTTTGTGTATTTTGTTGCTCATTTTTCTATTGTTGTTCATGTTCTTGTTCATGTTCCTAATATTGTTCATGTTACAGTTACTATGTGGCATCATTGATGACTTCTATAGGGGGATGTGGATCTACTTCATGGAGACCAAGGATGAGGTATTCAATTAGTTTTGATAGTTTAAGGCTCTCATGTAGAAATAGACATGGAGGAAGATGGGAGTTATGAGTTAAAACAATGGGGATGAGTATACCTCCAACAACTTCAAGAAATTTTTCAAGGAGGCAAGGATTAAAAAGAAGTCAGTAGTACCTTACAACTCTCAGTGAAATAGACTTGCGAAGAGAAAGAACAAGGCAACCATTGGAGCTTCCAGCGAAATGATCCATGATCAGGATCTTCCCATGTTTATTGGGCCAGAGGTCTGCAACACATTAGTATATATTATGAAGAAGAGTCCTACTAAAGTCTTGGAGGAGAAGACTCTTGAGGAGGCGTCCACAGGAGTGAAACCAAAGGTTGATCATTTTTTCATCTTCAAGCTTCTAGTATATATTCATGTACCTTCAAAGAAAAGGAAAAACTTTGGAGCCATCGGTATAGAAGGGCACCTTTTCTGGGTATAGTGAGACTTAAAAGGCATACAAGGTGTAGATTACATTGAGGGGGAATATTGTTGTGAGAAAGGATGTTAGGTTTGAGGAGAGTTGAACCTTTAGGAAGTCACATGAACCCCTTCCAATAGTGGTAGCAGATAAGGAGAAAGAGACTCCAAATATTGAGGAGAGACCAACACGACCACCAACATGGACTCAATATTCAAATCATGAATAGGAGTTGGAGGCTCCTTCCAATTTTGTCAAGAGGAGGCTAACATGGTTAGAACATATTTTGAGATATGCTCAAGAGGATGTGGAGTCTCCTAGGAGTACTTTCAGGGAGCGCATACCACTGAAATAATTTCCTAGTTATATGGCACTCATGAGTGATATCAGAGATTCCAAGACTACCATTTTTTTGGAGGTGGAAAGCCAGCAAGTTTGTATGGATACCATGATGGAGGACTCTTCTTCCATCATGAAGAATGATGTGTGTAACATTATGTTGAGGCCAATGGGTAAATAATTGGTAAGATTTAAATGGATCTTTAAGATCAATCATGTTACAAATGGGAGTATTGAAAAGTACAAGGAGAGGTTCATGGCAAGAGGGTTCTCCCAGAAGGAGGGAATGGACTATAAGGAGATATTTGCTCCATTCATCAGTTATAATTCTATCAAGGTTTTATGTCTATTTATTTAGAGATGGGGTGGAGGATGCATCATACGGATGTGAAGACATCCTTCCTTAATGGAGTGATCAAGGAGTTGTACATTGAGCAGCCTCAATATTTTGAGGTGCATGGGAGAAATGCTCATGAATGCAAATTGAAAAGGGAATTTTATGGACTCAAGAAGGAATTGAGATCATGGTACTCAAAGATTGATGGGTGTCTACTAGGCATGGGTTTCATCAAGAGTGACACAAATCCAAGATTGTACTTAATAATAGTTGGTGATGATCCACGCATCTTGGTACTTCATGTGGATGACCTGTTCCTCACAGAGTCAAAGAAGCTCATTGAGATGTGAAAAAAATAAAGAAATTTTGAGTTATAAAAAGCACATCCTAAGTAACATTATATAATAATAGTGGAAATAATAAAATAAGATTATATTACATCATCAAATTTTAGAGGGAAAAAAAAAAAAAAAAAAAAAAAAAAAAAAAAAAAAAAAAAAAAAATAATAAATATATTATATATATATATATACTATATTTATATATTATATAATATATATATATATATATATATACTATTATATATTTCACCTCATATTTTCAACTTTTCTCCTAGTGGTTTTACTCAAATTTTAAGAAGGATCACTCATTAGATGTGAAATTTAATTCCTCATCCAAGGAGTACCCATGTTGCATACTTTGATGGACCCTGCTATATGAAAAATGAGAAATACATGAAAAAACGTGATTGCAATAATGTTTTTCATGTATTTCTCATTTTTCATATAGTAGAATCCATCGAAAGTATGCAACATGGGTACTCCTTGGATGAGGAATTAAATTTTTCATCCAACAAGTTCTCCCACTCAAAATTTGAGTAAAAACGTAGGGAGAGAAGTTGAAAAAGTTGTTTTTTTATTTTTTATTTTTTAATCTTTTTATTTTTTTACTCCAAAAATGGTGAATCACCCCTCATGGTTGACATCATTATCTTGAATCCTCTTGGCTCTTACAAAGTTTATTTTAGTTGTACATTTTTATTTGAGGCCCATTTTAGACCTCAAAATTTCTCTAATGAGAGATCTAGCTTTGGAGTTCGAGATGAAGGGAATTTCCATGATGCATCATTTTTTGGCATTTTTTGGGATTGGAGGTGTGCCAGCAAACAGGTAAGATTTTCTTGGGACAAGGAAAATATGTAGTTGGTATCCTGAGGAGATTCAAGATGGTGGATTGCAAGCTTATGTATTCACTTATAACCACCAATTTGATGAAGTTGAATTCTTCAAAGTTAGAGTTGGTGCATCCACTTTGTACAAGAAATAGATTGGTTCCTTAATTTATATGGTCAACACTAGGCCAAATATATGATTTATTGTGAATACACTGAGCCAATTTATCGTAGAGTCGATGGTGCAATGGGTTGCTATGAAGAATTTTCTCAAGTACTTATGAGTTATAGTGGAGTACAGGTTGAGATATATCATGAGTGGTGGAGTCCATTTGCAAGGCTATACAAACTCATATTGGGCTGGTAGTGCAATGGATAAGAAGAGTACCTCAAGATGTTGTTTCAGGTTAGGATCAGCAATGATTTCATGGTTCAGCTAAAATCAGAATTCCATGGCACTCAAAACAAAGGTCGATTATATGGCAATGATTTTGGTGAGTTTTGAGGCCATTTGGATTTTCAGGATGCTCACAGGGTTGTGTGGTATTGATTCAGATCCCACTGTGATACACTATGATAATCATAGTTGTATCAAACTATTGAAAAATAAAGTTTTTCGTGAAAGGTTTAAGCAGATACAAATAAGATATTACTTCATTAGAGACAGGGTCCAAAGGGATGCAATGAATATTTAGTATATCTCCATGGATGAGTAGGTTACAAATATTATCACCAAACCCTTAATGAAGGAAATGTTTGTTTTCTAAAAAGACAAGTTGGGAATGATGCAGAATATCTTCCTCAGTAGGGTGAAGTGTTAATAATTATAGCGCAGAAAAGTTCTTCTACATCGTCTAGATTTCAAGCATGCAAAAGTTATCCAATGCCTCTCTAGGAGCTTCCTTAATTTATTAAATAACTTTTATGATTCTTTCCTAACTTTAACTAGGAAAATTCCATGGGGTCTTGGATAGAGGATGATCAGGTGAATTGTTAAGGCACTCCTAGATGTTAAGTCATCGGTTCAATTCCCCGCCCTGTTTAGGTGTTATTCTTGGACATGACCATGATGTATCCTCATTGTTGTCGAACTGAAAAAAAAAAAAATGGTTTAACTAGAAGGAGATATCCTCAACATATCTTAGGGCTTACCTTTCTATTGAAACATGTTGGGTGTAGAGCTCGATTATCATCCTCATTTAGAGGTCTTTGTTTCGGTCAGATATATACCCCAGGAAGATTGTACACCCCTCCAAATGGGGGGGTGCGGAGGGGGGACTTGTCCCCCTGCGAGTGTCTGGGGGCCAGTGGAGCCCTGGCAGGGGTTTGGGGGCCGTACCCCCGAAGCTAAAAATAGATGAACAAAACATAAATTTGAAACAATATACCATACATACCTTGTAGTATTCAAATACATGTGCACCTTCTTATTTTACATAAGCAGCTTGTAGCACTTTGTCACCTTTCCATCAGATGCCTCTTCTTGCACTAGCCATGATCCTCAAGAAGGATCCACTCATCATATCTCATCAATAAGCTAGAATCATTCTCAAATATATATATGCAGGCAACATCAAAACAATAATTAAATATATAATTATAAACAAAAGTAAAGACATAGAGAAGCATCATAAATCAGAGAGTACTTATCTTCAATGATAGGTGATCATATCCTTCTTGAACCAACCTTCAAGAGCCATCACTATCCATTGTACATATAACAATGTTGCCTTCATTATTTCAACCAACTCTAGCATCAACCAGGCCTAATAGAGACTAACCCATCTAGGGCTCCATCAAATCTTTTCCATAAACTATGGTTTCTCTCAAACCCTCACCTCATAATATCCATCAAACCCTAATAGACAAATCTCTTAAGGTTTTCTTCAAACCCTAGAATTATTTTAAGTCTCCTCCATCTTCTCTTACTTCCATCAAAGGTGTCTCCATGGGGGTGATCTCCATGAATTCTCTTTAGCCCAGCTCTGATCCCATGTTAATTTTTCATAGGGCTATATTGTTATTTGCCTTGATAATTGCATTTATTCATTAACACATTACATTCACCCCATAACATCATAACATTATTCAAATTTACATCATTATTCAGTAGCATATGCAACTATGTAAAAAGAACAATATCATCATCATCAATGCAACAGAACATAAATGAACAGCAAAAGAAAATCATTAACACATAAAGACACTAGGATTGGTTGGAGACCGGGGAAAAACCCATTATGGGGAAAACCCTTTCAAATTCTTCTTCTTCGTAGATTGTCATCAAATGATTGAGAAAAAGACAGTACAATGATCCATATTTTCATCTATGCAAATAACCAGCAAAAACAACTACAACATAAAAGAACTATCACCGTATGCAGTCAACTACTGAAACTTGTTGTCATTGAGCAAAATTTTCAGATAACTAAGATTCCATGATTTGAGTCTCAGTCGCACAGAGGAGGAGTCATCTACCCTGATCTATCTCATAACCTTAGTCACACCCTTAAATATGTATGCGAGCAACTATAGCATCACAGTCACTCCCTTAAGCCTGGCATGCAATTGACTAGGACCGTATCTAGTTTGATGCGAGTGTGCGACTCGATTATGAAACCCTAACTTTTGGCTGCATGCACAGTGAGATGTATGTGTGACTGGAACACTCCAATCACACTCATGAGCCTCTGTGGGAGTGACTGTAGTCGAAACCTTCATGTGTTGTTCCTGTGACTATGGCCCAAAACCCTAGATCTGAAATGCAAGCTTCAAACCCTATAATTTCACCTCATAGCAAACCTATTCTTCCACGGGCAAGCCTCAAACTAGTTTGAAAATGTAACTATGTCTGGTCTTCAATAATGTACTTGTCAAAAGAATAAAGAAAATAATTATTATTATTGTGACTTATTAAAGCATGGGTTTCATGCTTGAGTCACCATGTTTTAGGTCAAAGTCCCCATTGAGGAATTATAGGATTTATTCTAAGTCTATATAATTATTGTACATTTAAAGAGACCCTTTTTGGGCTTTTTAATCATGTAAAAAGGTTTAGTATTGAGTCAAATATGAATTATGGAACCTCCACACCATGTCGGACTAAGGGAAGATCAAGTCAGCCTAAGACCCTATTCGACCCCACAAGAAGCCTATAAAAGTAAGGACATCAAATTCATTTGGAGCATCACTTCTCATCAAGTTCAAATTCTTTCTACTGGGAAAAAGTGCGAAAATCTTGTTGTTGAGCAGAAGTGCAAAGTGGGTAGCTGGGAAAGTCTATTGTCAAGAAGCCAAAGTGAATGTGAGTTTGGGTGAGTCTAAATAAATAAGGAAAATTTAAATTTTGGTGGTGGTCTCTCTCTGTTTCATACTCTATATTGGGAGATCGAAGTCTTCCAAGTTGGACTATTGTCGGAAGCTGTTAGCTGCTACAATTTGTTGCATAGTCAAAGTTGCTAGGAAGAGGTCAATCTTCTGGAGGCTGACTTGGTGTGGGGGGAAGGTCTGGTCAAGGTCTAGTGTGAAGAGTCTCAAAGAATACTATTGAAAGGAAGAATTACTTTCACTGGGCTTTCCCCTCGAGGGGGTTTTTTCCTTGGCATGTGTCTATATCTTGTGTTCATTGTTTTATGTGCTGGTGCTTTTGGTAATTGCTTGATGAACTAAATAAAGAATATATAAAGAATAATAATAATAAGAAACATCACAAGTAATTATCAAGATCAAGAAAATATTTACTGCCTTTTTTATTTTCCAACATGGTATCGGAGCTTTGGTGAAGAAGAAAAAGGTTGATCCATTCATAGGCACCATCTAAGGGAAGGAGTCTATCATATTCAAGGAAGATGTCTAACTCAATGAAGGGTGAGAATGAGCTTGATGGAGCATCTAACTTCAGACCCTGGAAGAATATGATTGACCTAATCCTCGAAGGCGAACAAGGTATTGGATTTGGTAAAAGGAAATGTAAAGAAGCCTACAGAAGAAGCCAGTGATGTCGACAAAGAAAATTCAGGGATTTAGAATTAGTGGCTATGACTCTAACAGGAGAAGGGATAAAATAAAATCTTGTCCCATTCATAGCTAACCTCGATCATGCTCAAGAGATCGAAGGGACTGAGGAAGAAATTTGACATGTCTAAGATAGATTTTTATCGATGTCATTAGAAGGGTCACTACAAAAGTGGTTGTCCCGAGAATCCAAAGAATAAGAAGAGAAGAAGAGATCAAGCCAACTTTGTTGAAGAAGGAGACTCAAAGAAATTCAAGCCTAAAGAACCCGACATTAGGGACTTACACTATTATTTCCTTTGCTTATAGCTTTACATATATTTTTTTATATGTTTTATAATTTGTAGGGTTTTAACATATCTTTGGAAAAGACATTTTTGTATTGCTTTAAGTTTGTAGGTTTCCCTCAAGATTTGGAGGGAGCTCCCAGCTAATCCAAAGATACGTATCTCATATATTTTTAGTTTTGGGTTCATGTATTCATTTAGTTTTGATTATATTGAACACTAATCACCTTTGTCCCTATGTTGTCTTAACAAGGAAAAACATATGCAAGGAGGATCTCTCAAAGACAAGGAAATTATCTACAAGAATGAGGTTAGTCAAGAAACAAAGATATAATTTGAATACATTGATTGAAAGTATTATTTATTTGATGGTATATTACTAACCTTGTTATGACTAGTTGTATTGAATCTTAGTGATTCTTGTTTGGCTGATTCATCTCTTGATAAATCTACCCACCCCACTCATATTCTTGATTAACTATAAAGAACCCTAGATAGGTCCTGGAAAACCCTAACTGAAGGGTATGCTAATGTGAATGTCTAAAATCCTAAGTTGATTAGGGATATTGTGAAATGCTAGTTCAAGTCTTATTGATGAAGTCATGTTTGGGATTTTTGTATGATTAGGAAATCCTAACCTTTAAATTTTTGGTAATGTTTGGTTTTCTATGCTTCTACATTGGAACCCTAGCTCATTAGGATTTGGTGGAATGTGTGAAAAAGACCCTTACATTGTCTTAGAGATGTTTTTGGTATGTATGTGTTTGTCTGATCAAACCCTTGTGTAATCAAAATGATTGTGCCTAAATATTATTTTTGTAAAGCTGGGTTTGACTAACACATGATATGAAATGTAAGCATGTATAGATATTTTATTTTGATTGAAACCCTAGCTTGGTCTAGGTTAGATTTATTAATGTTGTTAGACATATGATATTCTTATGAATGATTATGATTTCCTAGATATGTGTTGACCTAGTCATTGACGGTCAAGAGTGTTAGGATTCAATGGAATTCCTCGTTTGAGATTCTAGGATGATGATATTTGGAAATATAGGGTGTTATAGATAAACCTAGTGAAGTTACAGTTGTCTAGTATGTGTGATATATCAATTTGATGATTGTTGAAAATGAAAATTTAGGGTTTTCCAGTTAAATCCTACTAGTGAAATTATCTAGTGTGAAATGTAACAATCTGAGATCTATGTATTTAATGATTGTTGATATTATGGAATTATAGGGTTTTGGATTTGAACCTTAGTTGGATTAGTAACCTCTAATATATGATGACTATATGATAATTTGAGATTTGTGAAGAGATTTTTGGAATCTATTGATTGCTCGAAAATATAGGGTTTGCAAACTAACCCTAGTAGTAGTTGTTCATGTTAGTGATTGTTTGATGGTTGATTGAAAATATAGGTGTTGGAATTAACCCTAGTGGAAGTTTTTCAGGTTAATGACCAAGTTGTGATTGACTTTGATTGATTATGTCGTATGAAATCTAGGATTTGTATGAATCGCTAGTGTGAAATCTAACATATGTACTTTGAAAAATTGTTAGATGTTTTGTTGATCTAGATTTAAACAGGAATGCAACAAATTATAGATACAAGCATAAATATAGAGATGCAGCAGAAATAATACTTCATTTCATTACTGTAAAATACTGAATTATGCTTACAAACAAAAATGGAAATAAACTAGCTAGGGTGATGGTAGCTTATCTCTAAGAAGAGATGTGGTGGCTACATGCCTCTGAAATATGTTACAATGAGGCTTGAAGGCCCATTTATTGTTGAGAAACAATGGAGAACCCTAAACATCCAAAAACCTAACCCTAGAAGATGAAACGCCAAACTGTGGGCTCCATTTGGGTAAATTGGTACATCAATTTCCTGGGGTCATAACTTTGGCATACAATCTCCGTTTGATGCGCACAATATCTCGTTAGAAAGCTCTATCTGAGAACTACAACTTTGCGAAGAGAAACATCAATCCATGTACCCATGTTGCTCCCAATTTCCCCAAAAAGTGTCGTTTAGTGCCTCAAAATGACTCCGGAAGTTCAAGACCCGAAATACTACTAAAAATAGTAAATTGTGCTACAATTAAGGAAACTGAAAAACTAAAAGAAACAATGGTGAGGGGTCCAAGTGGACTTGGCGAGTGGCCACCAATATCCACCTGGATCATTCCTCCCCCCTTAGGAAGAATGGTCCCCATTGCATTGAGTTCCTCCATGAGATGAGGAAACTTCTACTGAACTTGGTCTGTGGTGAGCCACTTGCCCTAGTGAAGGAGTTGGCTTGCTTTGACAATTCGATACAGTTGGATATTCTATTGGCAAGTTTGCTTGATCTGTGTTTCCATGATCCGATTAGTTGTAGCTTGTTCCATGTGTTAGGTTATGGTATGTTCTATGCTTATAACAGTTTACTTCTTTTTCTTATTATATTCCACAGATTAGCAATCACATGTACATAAAGTAAAGTGCAGATAGAACATTAAACATCGACAGAAAATAAGCCAAGACAAGAGACACAAGATGTGGCGGCTAGCCAGGGACAAACCCCACAATGTGTGGGGAAACCCTTTGATCAAATCTTCTTTTATCTTCAATAATTCAGCAGAGAGAAATAGTACAATAAATCTGATTTATATTAGCAATAGCAAACCCTAGATCAGCAGCATCAACATTAGCAGCTTCATCATCAAACTAGGGCAGACGATATCTCACAAACCGACCGTCGGATCGGCTTGATTCCACCACTAAAAGTTGTGGCTTTCAAAGGAGGTTCAGATGAACCTACAACGTAGTTTAGATGAGGAGATATTCTAGTCCATGTAGGTCAAACTTTAATTATGTAGTTGCAACTTTAGTTTCAGTAGCTTCCTTTAAACTAGGGCATTCGATATCTTGCAAACCATTCGTCAGATTGACTTGATTCCACCACCAAAATTTGTGGGTTTCATAGGAGTTCCAGATGAACCTACAACGTAGTTCATATGAGGAGATCTTCTAGTCCACGCAGGTCAAAATTTACCTCTGCAGTTGCAGCTTTAGTTTTAGTAGCTTCCGGCTTCACATGTGTGAGGGAGAGACCCTTTTCTGCGCAGTAGAGAAGAGACTCTTTTCTGCGCAATAGAGAGAGAGAGAGATGTGATGAGATGAGTGAGTGAAAATGAGGAAAATTCCTCTTGTATTTATACACAGATGATGATGTTTGAATAGATGCAACTATTGGGCTTCTGAGCCTACATGAGTTGTAGGCTGGCTTGATAATAATTCCATAATCAAAATAAATTCATATCTCCATGAATACTTATCGGAATCGGATGATCTTTATATCAATCCTACACCTCTCGACGATAGGAATCTAATAAAAATATTATCATCCATGAATAAGATGACCCACATGAAGTTTTTCCCTAGTTTCCAATTTTAACACTCCCTCTCAACTAGGGAGAACTTCATCGGCAATCTGTCGATCGGTCATTACTATTCATCCATCAAATACATTGCCCTGTACAGCCTAACGCTTGCCCTGCTCTTGCATTGTTATCTTCTGCTCTGATTTTGTCTGAATTATGAAGAAGAAGAAATGATCGAGGATGTATCATACTAACTCCAGGTCAATCTTAGAGTATCTACCACTGGTCGCAGACCAGTCTCAACCAACCCGAAGTCAGCGTCATAGTGAGTAGAACTCCACTAGTCCTAGACTAGTATCATCCTCCATTGACTCAGAGTCAGTCTCAGAGTGCGTACCAGTGGTCCCAGACCAGTCTCAATCGACCCAAAGTCAGCTTCATAGTAAGTACCACTCCTACCACTGGTCCCAGACTAGTATTGTAGTCTTATAGAGTGTACCACTAGTCCCAAACTAGTCTCAACCGACCCGAAGTCAACATCATAGTATGTACTACTCTCACTAGTCCCAGATCAGTACTGCACTAACACAAAGTCAGTCTCATAGTATGTACCACTGGTCCCAGACCAGTCTCAACCGAACCGAAGTCAATGTCATAGTAAGGTACAACTCCTACCATTGGTCCGAGACCGGTATCATTGATCCCAGATCAATGGAGGTCATCCTATTGTAGCGAGTATGGTAGATACAACGATGTGTCCATATGTACTACTATGGTCCCTAACTTCATTTCCCTATTAATTGATCAGATGAGAGGTACTTCCCATGAGTCCCAAACTGCACGGGTAGGATGCCTTGACAGGAGAACTAATCAATCATGTCCTCATAGGAGAACACATCAATCTTGCTACAATCGCCATGGAGAACACATCAATCTAGGCTGCCATGGAGAACACATCAATCCAGGACTCACAGGAGAACACATCAATCCTGCTACAGTCGCCATGGAGAACACATCAATCGAGGCCTCACAGGAGAACACATCAATTCTGCTACAATCGCCATAGAGAACACATAAATCCAGGCCTCACAGGAGAACACATCAATCCTACTACAATCACCATGGAGAACACATCAATCTTGGCCTCACAGGAGAACACATCAATCCTACTACAATCACCATGGAGAACACATCAATCTAGGCCTCACAGGAGAACTAATCATCTCGCTACATAGGAGAGCGAATCATCCTATTCCACAAGAGAGCTAATCATCTTGTCCCACAAGAGAGCGAATCATCTTGTTCCAGTGTGCACCACTAAGGGAGGGTGAGTCACCCTGTAGTCATATGTTGCTCCAATAAGAACAACAAGCCCTCAAAGCTCCCAGAGCTCAATGTGTGCAACATGTAGGACCCTTGTACAAGGGTTTCTTGATGACTCCAATTCGTTTGGGAAAATCATAGATTAGATCTTTCCTCGGGGCTTTGACAAGGTGTATCAACTTGTACATCATCTTAATGCGATGGAGCCTCCTTGCGCATCGACTTACCATATCCCAGATGAGGTCTATCTGCTGGAGAAATCGACGAATGCAGGATTCCTCAATAATCGAATCCCACCTCTGGTTGTTATAGAGAATCACAGTGGTATGTGTTCAAACAGCTCACTGAAGAGCTTCCCCAACCAGGCAGCTTCATACATGATCATACTCGTAGATATGTATCCAGTCTTGGCGGTGCTTATGGCAACTGACTTCTGCTTCCTGCTCATCCATTATCTCGAAGCAGAATCCAAAGAGAAGCAGCACTAAAAAGTGCTCTAGTGATCCTCCACACTGCTTGCCTAATCAACATTCAAATAATCATGCAATTTCATATTTCCGGCAGTGTATCTCAATCCATGAGAGATTTTGTCCTGAAGACATCTCAGAAGATTCTTGACACTAATCTAGTGAGGCTCAACCAAATATGAGCTACAATGCTAACTGCAAAACATATTTTCAGATGGAGGTTCACCAAGAACATCAATGCGAATGAGTTTTTGAGACTTAGAGGCATTTCCCAAATCTGGTCCGACATCACTACCATATAACTTTTGAAAGTTAAGATCCTCGAGGTAGTCATAGGCTTGCAGTCCACCATACCAAATCTTTCCAGAATCTTCACCACATGTTTTCCTTGAGATAGGGAAATTTCCCTTGGCTTCTGCCACACTTCAAGTCCTTGGTCCTTCATTTCAAATTTAGAAGCCAACTCCCTCTTACATTTTGAATGAGAGGGTCTGCAGCTATTAGAAAGAGGTCATCCATATACAGCACCCGTATGAGAGGCTTGTCATCTTCAACCTTAAAGTAAAGGTTAGGATCGGCTTCACTCCTAGTGAATCCCAATTTCATCAAGTAGCTATCGATCCTCTCATACCATGCTCGGGGTGCTTGCTTCAACCCATAGAGAGCCTTCTTCAACCTGCATACATGAGATTTTCAATCATAAATCTCAAATCCTTCGGGTTGCTCCATATGGACCTCTTCTTTGATTGAATCGTGCAAGAACGCGGTCTTGACATCCATCTGATGTAGGTTCCATCATGGTGAAGCCACAAGGGCTATGATCAAGTGGATGGTCATATATCTGGCAACATGTGCAAATATGAAATCATAGTCTATACCTTCCTTTTGGGAGAAACCAAGAGCAACAAAACGAGCCTTATACTTTTTTGTACTTCCATCTGTTGCATGCTTTATCTTGTAAATCCATTTAGGAGTGACAACTTTCTCGTCTGAGGGTTTGGGAACTACTTCCCAGACATCATTATTCATAATAAACTCATGTTCTTAGGTCGTAGCATCCTTCCATATTTGATGCTTGACAGCATCTAAGAATGATGAAGGCTCATTTTGTATAATTGTGCTCATGATGGTCAGGTATTCCTGATACCTGTTAGGTTTCTTACTTTCACAAAAGGTTCCTCGGGGTGCAGCATGTCCTTCAGTATCATCAAGTATCCCCCTAAGCCATGAAGGCCTCTTCCTAGAAGAGGGAGGCTCATGTGGATAAATAGGATCCATGGGTTCCTCCACATCAAGCATTGTTACATCATCTACCTATAGAGACAGCTTCCACAATCGTACAGTTCTTCCTTTCTGCCACACCATTCTACTCGGGAGTATGTGGTTTAGTAATCTCCCTCTTAATGCCAGCCTAAAATATGCCTGGGTGAACCAACTGTAATATATCGGAGGTCTTGCTTTGACTTGAGGGGAATGGTCCCCTTTTGAGCTTTCCTTCAGCACATCCTATACATACACCTTCTTTCTCTACTTGGAATTCGGGCATCCTTGTTACCATCTGTCTTACATTGGATAGATCTTTGTAATGAAGGTGGGCAAACATCCGATGCCAAAGTTCGGACTAAAGAGATGTGTCATAAGACATGACACCTAGCGGACTCCCATCGACCTGATATAATGAATCAACACAAAACCCAAGAGTAAAGGCATCTTTAACATTATTTTTCCATATACTTACTTTTCCATCACTGAAGGTTACCTTGTAGCCTTTGTCTTCCATTGCCGACATGGACACCAAGTTCTTTCGGAGGTCAAGTGCATTTAGTACATCATGGAATTTCTAGCCTTCTTGAATGCTTGTCCTCTTCCTTGATTCCCAGCTCTCCTCTTACCTTTTCTATTGAATTTGTCATTCCTTTGATTGCCATCAGAGGGATTTTGATGATCATCCCTGTGTGAGTCCTTTCTATCAGGGCACTCCCTTGCATAGTGACCTGCTTTATCATAGATGTAACATCATCCTTTTCTTCCACCCTTAGGTCTAGCATTTCCTTTTGATTTAGTCCCAGAATTATTTCTTTTCTTAGCATGAGAAGAAAAGGCAGCAGGAGGACCTTTAGGCATGGGCATTTCTTTCTCTTCTACCCTTGTTTCTTCTTGAATGCATCTAGCCATTAATTCCTTGAAACCAGGAATTACATGATTGTTCAGAAGAGTAGTCCTGAACACGTACCATTCGGATGGTAATCCTCTAAGAGTCGTGAGTGCCATTTCCCTATTAGTAATAGTGTCCCCAATAGATAGGAGATCATTCGTAATCTCGGTGATTCTTAAGAAGTATGATTGCATATTCTCATCTTTACCCTTCTTGATTTCCCTCAGCTTATTTCTAAGAAACAAAACTTGATTTGCATCATTAACTTTAAATAAACTCACTAGTTTATCGTATATTTCCTTGGATGTGTTCAGATCAGAGATGTAGGCCACCAAGTGCTTGTCGATAGAGTCCCAGATTATCTTCTTTGTTTTGACTTCTCCATTTTTCCATTTGTTCTAGGCAGCAGCGGATGCATTTGATGGAGGCTCAACAATATTGCCTCTCACATGGTTCAACACTCCTTGTTCTTCTAGGGTTATGTCCATAGAGATCTTCCATCTGTGATAGTCATCTTTCTCACGGAGCTTGTCTTCGGCAAGAAAGAGTGTTGAGGACCCCATAGTTCTTTTAGGATAGCCTTGCCAATCTTCTCTTTGGTGATTGCTCTTGCTCTTGCTCGGGCTTTGTCTTCACCTCAGCTCTGATGCCATGTTAGGTTATGGTACGTTCTATGCTTATAACAGTTTACTTCTTTTTCTTATTATATTCCACAGATTAGCAATCACATGTGCAGATAGAACATTAAACGATCGACAAAAAACAAGCCAAGACAAGAGACACAAGATGTGGCGGCTAGCCAGGGACAAACCCCACAATGTGTGGGGAAACCCTTTGATCAAATCTTCTTTTATCTTCAATAATTTAGCAGACAGAAATAGTACAATAAATCTGATTTATATCAGCAGTAGCAAACCCTAGATCAGCAGCATCAACATTAGCGGCTTCATCATCAAACTAGGGCAGACGATATCTCACAAACTGGCCGTCAGATCGGCTTGATTCCACCACCAAAAGTTGCGGCTTTTAGAGGAGGTTCAGATGAACCTAAAATGTAGTTCATATGAGGAGATCTTCTAGTCCACGCAGGTCAAACTTTAATTCTGTAGTTGCAACTTCAGTTTCAGTAGCTTCCTTCAAACTAGGGCAATCGATATCTTGCAAACCGTTCGTCAGATTGACTTGATTCCACCACCAAAATTTGCGGCTTTCATAGGAGGTTTAGATGAACCTACAATGCAGTTCATATGAGGAGATCTTCTAGTCCACGCAGGTCAAAATTTAGTTTTGTAGTTGCAGCTTCAGTTTTAGTAGCTTCTGGCTTCACATGTGTGAGGGAGAGACCCTTTTCTGCGCAGTAGAGAGAGAGAGAGATGTGATGAGATGAGTGGGTGCAAATGAGGAAAATTCCTCTTGTATTTATACACAAATGATGATGTTTGAATAGATGTAACTGTTGGGCTTCTGAGCCTACATGAGTTGTAGGTTGGCTTGATAATAATTCCATAATCAAAATAAATTCATATCTCCATGAATACTTATCGGAATCGGATGATATTTATATCAATCCTACACCTCTCGATGAGAGGAATCTAATACAAATATTATCAGCCATGAATAAGATGACCCATATGAAGTTTTGCCCTAGTTTCCAATTTTAACACCATGCAATCTGGATTTAACTCTTTGGGTGTGAGTTGTTCTGCAATGTCGGATGTGTCTAGTAATGGTGGAAAGTATGGCCGAAGGCAATCCACATTGAACACTAGGTGCAGGCCAAGGAATGGGGGAATGCTGAGCTCAAATGCATTGTCTCCCACAGCCTTGCTAGTGGTGTAAGGACCATATCGGAGTGATCTGAGTTTCCGATAGGCTTCGGTAAGGCGTTCCTTTTGCAAATGCAACTAGACTTTGTCGCCCACCTGAAACTTGTGTGGCACCCAATGTTGATCATGTCACTGCTTGTACTTGGAATTTAATTTCTCCATAATTTCGTGGACCTGCTGGAGAATATGTTGGATGTACTCAATGAAGTTGTTTGCCTTATCCGTTTCAGACTGGACATGAGTTGAATCTACGTGAGTAGTTGCAATTGGCATGGCCACATCAATGGGACATAGTGGCTGGAATCTCAAACCCACCTGAAAAGGTTTGTGGTTAGTCGAGCTGTGGAGAGCTCGGTTGTAGCTGTGCTAAACATAGGGGAGGCTCTCGTCCCATGTGCATGGATGCTTTGAGTTGTACATGCGCAGAATGTGTACAATCATCCTGTTCACCACCTTTGTCTGGCAATCAGTTTGACGATGGAAGGCTGTGGACTTAGTGAGTTTGGTGTCCAGCATCAACCAGAGACTAGACCAAAATGTACTGAGGAACCTGCTATCCCGATCTGAGATGATAGGCTGTGGGATCCCAAAGTGCACCCACACTCGTTCAAAGAAGAGTTCAACAATGGCTTCTGCTATGATATTCTTCTTGCAAGCCACCATAATGGCCATCTTCGAGAACCTGTCGACGACCACAAAAACACAGTCATTTCCATGCTTAGTAGAAGGCAGGCCCGACATGTAATCCATGGAGATGGATTCCCAAGGTCAACTAGGGGTAGGCAACGGGGTATAGAGGCCTTGCTTCTTGATGGTTAGTATGGCAATGGCATAGGCAGTGCATGATCTAATGTACTTCCCGACATCCTATCGAAGATTCGCCCAATAGAAATACTTATGTAGTACTGCCACCATTTTCTTGATCCTAAAATGCCCAGCAACCCGACTTTAGTGTGCTTCCCAAATCATCTTGGCGCACTCGCTTAGAGGAACACAAAGGTGACCTAGGTGGCATAACAGGGCATCCTGGAGGTGAAAATCTGGAACATGCTGACCCTCAAAGAGTGTCTGGTATGTGTGGTCGAGTTCTGGGTCACTTTTGTAGAGAAGTGGCCAATCGTAAGTCTCATGCCCATAAGAGTTGAGCACTGTGGTTAACGCCGTGATTGGTGGTCGATTGAGGAAATCTACAACATTATTGGTGCTGCCCTTCTTATACTTGATATTCAAATGGAACTGTTGTAGGTATCTGCACCACTTCTGATGGCGATCATTCTGCAATTTCCCTTGAATCTGTATGAACTTCAGGGGTCGGTGGTTTGTGTGGATAATTGTTTCCTTCCCCAAAATGTAATGCTTCCATTGTCAGCAGGCCTTCATAATGGAATACATCTCTCTATCATAAGTGGGATATTTTCGGACTATGTCTGAAAGTTTCTCACTGTGATATGCCACTGGATGCCCATGTTGAGTAAGGACTTCCCAAATATCATAGTCAAAGGCATCTGTCTCGACCTCAAATGGTTGTTGCAAGTCTGGTAATGTGAGCACTGATGCTGAGAAGAGGCGATCTTTCAACTCTGTGAATGCCTTCTATTGAGATTCAGACCAAAAGAATTTTTCTTCCGCTCCTCCATTGGTGACTTGAGTCAAGGGCAAAGTAATATGAGAAAATCCCAACACGAACCTGCGGTAGAAGTTGGAAAGACCTAGAAAGCTGCAGAGCTCTGTCAGAGTGGTTGGAGATGGCCAATCCCAAATGACTTAGATTTTGGCTAGATCCACATGCACCCCCCATTCATCAATAATGTATCCCAAATATTGAACCTGGGTCATGCCAAAAGTGCATTTCTCCAAATTGTCACATAACTTGTGTTGCCACAGTCTTTGGAGAACCTCTCGGATGTGGTGGAGGTGCTCTTCCCAACTCTGGTTGAATATCAGGATGTCATCCAAGTATACCACTACAAATGAGTTGGTGAATGGCTACAAGATGTCATCCATTAGCCTCGTGAAGGTTGCAGGAGCATTCGTCAATTCGAAAGGCATAACCAACCATTCAAAAAGGCCCTCTTTGGCTTTGAAGGCAGTCTTCCACACATCAAAGGGTTCGATTAGTACCTAGTGATATCCTGACTTCAAATCGATCTTTCTGAAATATTTTGCCCCCTTCAATTGGTCCAAGAGGTCATCAATCTGTGGGATCGGGTACCTATTATGGACAGTGATCTTGTTCAACACTCGATAGTCAATACAGAGTCTCTAAGTCCCATCCTTCTTCTATACCAACATGATCATGCTCCCACAGGGCGCTGAACTCGGACGGACGTGACCTTTCTACAACAACTCCTAAATCGGCCTCTTGATTTCATCGTTCTCCGTCACGGAGTGCCGATAGATTGGTACAATGAGAAGCGGCACACCTAGGGTCAGATCTATGGAGTGCTTGACCTGACAGTGCAGAGGAACCCCTACGAGGGAGGTGAAGATGCCCTCATACTCCTCCACAACCTTGTCCATCTGTAGTTGTTGTATGGAGGGGCCCTGTCTAGAGGTCGTGGTCATCATCTTCTTCTTTCCTTGAGGGTGTATCATCAGGAAAACAAATTTCCCGATTTTGGAAATGAGCTTACTGCATTGTTTTGTAGTAACCAAAGAGATGGTGGTAGGCGATGTTACCTCTGGTATCCTGTATAACTTATTTCCCAAAGTAACAATAATAGCACGGGGCCTTTATTCATGCACAGCATGTCACTTCCACAAGTATGGTTGTCCTAATAATATATCACAAACATCAAGGGGAGCAACGTCACACAATACCTCATCTATGAAGGGCTTGATGTTGTATGGAAGGTGACACTGTTGGCTTACACAAAGATCCCGTCCTTGGTGAACCCACCCGATGGTGTATGGTTGTGGATGTGTTGTGGTCGTGTTGAGGCCTTGAAAATCGTTGCCACAACATTGGGGGATAACCACCCAGTTCGGACCTTAGTACAGCTCCTTTTCCGTTTGGAATGGTGGCTCCGACTGGAGATAACGGGACCAGTTTCCCGATAATGAAATAAAAGGGATGGATGGGTGATGAATAGTTTGCTTAAGTGATAGGCGACTAGCTTATTCTATTGACAGAAATAGGGAAACTAATACTAATCCCGGGAAAAACTTATTCATTCAGAATGCATCGTTAAATAATCTTTATCTATCTAACAAGAATATAGATGACTCTGTAAAATAAATAAGAGACATTCAATCATTCAAAGATTACTTCATGTGAATAGTCACAATGAAGCGATAAATACAAATTACTGCATTCACTGTTTATATCATCGATGCATATATATGATTGAAAGGGAAGCATGCGATAAACAACCAATAGTGGAATACATAAGGAATGTTGTGAAAAACACACATATATATAAGCGATAATAGCAAGAGCGATTTAAACAACAATTCATATAACGAAAATGAGTACAGACGCAGATAATAGTACCATGTGAGCTGCA